>JAUMHP010000078.1:12821701-12834215 GCA_032361065.1 Enteromius trimaculatus | reverse complement strand
TCTACCAAAAATAAGCCTGACTTACCGAAATAAGCCTGGCTTATTCTCTAATCTTGGTTTATGGAACAGGCCCCTGGATTGATATGTTTCCCAATCCCATTCCTCACGCTCTTTGTATGGATCTATTGACACATAAGTTCCCTGTGAAGTGTGCGTGATGTGAATTTTAATAGTATTAGTTTACAGAGGTATATTATAGTATTTAATTTAATTTGTAGTAAGTTTTGTCTGTTCTGAAGTGAAGACAACTTTTCCCCTGCTCAGGGAGTAGGAAGCAATAAAGTGAAGGGATCATATAATTTGGAACACAGTTTATGCACATAGTTCTCTTCTAATGGCCTGGTTATCTGTATCGGGTGTGTTAACTAAGAGAGACGTGCAAAATATGCAGAGTCGGGGGTGCACAAGGACTGCGCTTGGGAAACATTGCTTTGGAATAATAAAAATAATACTGTAATTTAATGAAAAAATAATGAGGGTACATTGAGGTTACAAACTTTCTTGGCTGATTATGATAATGCTCAGATTATAATTGTGCATCTTTACTATTTATGCTTCCTGCTTTTTTTTCAGGAATTAGGTGCTTGTGTCTTAACACTTGTCAAGGTCGCTCATACAAGATGTAGTTCATGCTGTTCTGTTTCATAAAGATGTTGTTTCTTTACCAAAAAGAGACAAAGGAGAGATAACGTTCCTCAAGATGATTCATTATAAAGCTGACATTATATGAATACCCTTGAGGTGTGAAGAGTGTCTGAAGCCCAATGAGATTCCCATCATAGCTGATTAGCTGATGACATTAACACGCTGTCAGTGCCTCAAAAGATTGCATCCACGCCATCGCCTCTCAGATCGCTTTTCTTCAAGAAAAACTGTTTACCTGTCCGTGCTGTCTTCAGAGTTTTACTGTGTTTCAGCAACTCGCTTTAAGTGGAGTTTATGTTCCTTTAAAGTGGAACACAATGCTATTTCTTTTTGAGAATGGAGAAAGCTTGGCTGTCCCAGTGGTTCTGTCCATCTGCTATTGTTTTGTAATCGGAGGAGTTTGGCAGTGTGCAGACAACACTCTTCCTCCACGAGTGTTCAGGATGCGTGGAACTATTTTTTGCTTTGGGCTGTCAATACTTGGCTTGTAAAGTCAATTACTCCATGGCTGATCCTGCTCTATGCTGGATTGTACATGATACTGGAATTTGCATTTGGGGACAACGTTCACCAGTTCCCATTCTTCCATTGGGCCTGTCCTTATCACCTTGCGCCTTCACAAAGTACATGCACACTGCTCTGGCACTGATCAGGCTCAATGGCATACGTGTGTCAATCACCTACAGAGGCCAAGGGGCCTGTTCCATAAAACAAGTTTTCCAAATAAACCAGGCTTATGGCAGATAGTCTGACTTATTTTAATGCAAATTAACTGGAAATAAGTCAGACTAACTGAAATAAGCCTGGCTTATACTCTAATCTTGGTTTGTGGAACAGGCCCCAGGTTTAAGAATATGTCTTTAGAGGAGTGTTTTGTATTCTTGGTTTTTGAACTGGACTCGGGAACGATGCATTAGTGTTTAGAAGAGTTTCCTTTTAAAGTTGCGAGTTTAATTCATGTGCAAAATTGAAATTTAACTCATTGCATAACATTTGCGAACATGCACCATTTCCATTCAATGAGTAAACAAGAACAAAAACTCCACTTTCTTGTAAACTGGCACTACGTATCATTAAGAAAAGTAGGAGAAGCCACTCAATACAATATTGTCCATTTTATTAAATTACTTGTGCCTCAGAGCAAACAGACAAAACACAATAAATGTGGTCAATGCTTTCAGAGGCGGATGCTGCTGTTTGGGAACGCAGTCATGTAAGACATGGCTCAGAGATTCCTGAACGACCAAAATATTTTAGATGCTGTGGAAAGAGGTTGGTCCGCTGGTTAGTAAGGTTTGCTGTCCCACAGGACTTTTTTTGATGCACATGTTTATTTTTTCACAAAAGTCAAAAACCACCTCAAGCGACTGAAAACTGTAACTTTTTAAAGGAGGTTTTTGTTTTAAGATTTTTTCTAATTTTTGGTGCAGTACTTCAAAAATGCACAAAAAAGGGGGATGGAAACATAGCTACTGTCTACTGATTGAGTCCAGTCATTTTGCCTTTGTTTGAATTGATTTAGAGCAAAGCAAGACATTAGTTGCGGTTTGTTTTCCAGGGCAGTAACAGAGTTTCACAAGTGTTCCTGTCATTCACTGTGACAAATGGTTTAGAAACAAGGCCCAGTTTAACACTGGATCAGCACATCATTTGAAACTGTCCCAGCTATAAAAGATCCCAGTCATGATTCAGAACTGCAGATGGTAAGTGAATTTCTGTGTTTTGTTGACAATCTGCTCTCAAGCACTCGTGACTCTTTATTTTGAACTCGGAGAGAATCAGAAAGCTATATTTTTCTTTTTTAGAAAACTGATAAAACTAAAGACTCCTTAAAAATATGAAGGCTGTAATGCGACTCTATATATAATGTTTTATGTCCCCTTTAAGGTCCAGATGTCCAGACTTGGTACTAAAGATACACCAAGTGATGGTGTTGCTTTGGAGAGAGAAACACTTCTTCCTCATTTTATTTAAGACAAGATGACTGAGACCTTTCCAATATGTTTGTGTTCCATCCCAGGACTAGCAGCTTTAACAGGGGGTGAACTGCGGGAGTTAGATTTGGAGAAAACTTTGACTCTTAATAAACCATTCAGTCAAAGGTTCTTTAATGAGACATCTCTTTCTTATCTTTTTATAACTTGAAGTTTCGCCACAAAGGACTTTTGTGAAGGTCATTTTGATGTTAAAGGTTCTTTATGGAACCATTTAGACAAAAGGGTTCTTCTAAAGCATTTCTGTGCAGCTTGGTCCAGTGACCATCTAAACCAATTTTGACCAAGCAGAAAAAAAAAGAATGCATTAAATTTCAACATGGTGACTTCAATAATGGCCTAATGTAAAATATTGGATGATCAATGATCAAATAATCAGATATACTAAAACTTTCATTTCTAAAACAAAAGGGTTATAAACAGTGTGCAATTTGTAAAGGGTTTTCTTATGAAAAGAAAACAAATTAAGTGAAACTATATTGATTATGAAACCTGTTAGGCTATTTCTCTCATAATTACAAATTCTAGAATATTTTTATTATTTGCTCTTGAAAATATTTGAATGTTAAAGATGAGAATAATTTCTGTGCATAATCATGCAAAAATCAGTTTGTGGTGATTGATATTAAATACAGATATAATGATATGTGATGTGAAAAGACAGCGAGACTAAAAAGTTAATTAAAACTCGGCCCAATCAACCAGACGATGGTGGGTTAAAGTTATTCACTCTTAAAGCACTCTTTAAAAAAAAATAAACTCACATCCTATAGGCCCCTAAGTCATGTTTCAATCAAAGTGCCTTTGTGAAATACAAGTTCACAGAATTAAGAATATAGATTTTGCAAGGCTATAGTCAAGCTACCCAGCAAGAACTAAGGCTCAGGTGCAACTTTTAACATTCGTCTGAGATGCAAATGCTCGGGAACCCAAAGTGCCCAGTCAGGAGACCTAACTCAAGGGTAACCCGACAAGCTGACAGAGAAACAAAACCTCTCCTCTCTGATATGTGTTACATAATACATCACACAAACACACACAGAATCCTCCTGGCACAGTTTAAAAACTTTGAATAGTGCTGTGCCCGCTATCAAATTAAGGATTTATGATTTTGCTGTTTGCATGCTTCTCCTAAAAAGGAAACTTGAGGATTTAACTGAACTGTTACTAGACCAAATAAGAAATGGAAAAATGCTGACGTTTGCTAAATTTGAGCAAGATCCCCGAATCCTGTTCTGTTCCAAAACCTGCCGACCTAGATATCCTACAAAGGATTTTCCGGATCTACCTGAAGCTGAATACCTTAATCTAAAAAAGCATGGATGCTGACTTCCAAACAAATAACGAATTCATATATGAATATGCAGTCTATGAAGTCACTCCTCCTAATGCTGGATAGCAGGTAAGGCAGAGGACAGCACAATACTTTTGGAATATCACCGCAGTAGTGAATGTGTAAAGCGAGAGAGCCTTGTTCTGAAGCGCGTGAATTTGGCAACCAGAAACATTTCACACTGATTTCCTCAAGGGTTATGCTGAAATGTTGGCTAGAAGCATAGAGATATGCGAGTAGAAGTGTCATTTGCTAAGATGTAGATATTAGGGCATCCTCAGTGTTTAAACTGGCAGATCACTCAAACACTGAACGAGTCTGGAGATGTCGTGTAACGTGTAACGTGTATGAATTCAATCATGAGTCAATGAGGGTTTGGGGCTTGTCTGTTTGTTGGTTATTTTTCTAAATGGCTTTCATAAAGTGGTGGCGCCATTTCTATCCCACACACAAACGACCGTTTGAAAATATTTTATAATAAAAAAATAACACATTTATGAATTATTATTAAACAACGTTGCCATCGCTGCAGATTCTGACTCTAATGCAGATAGTGGCTTTTCTTCACACCCTTAAAATGATGCTTGTCCTCTGGCTCACACCTTCTTTTCAAGTCCACTTCTCACTTTTAACTAACTATTAACTACAACATTTGCCTCCTAATTTGCTGCCTATTAATAGTTAACACGATCATTTAGGGATCTAAAATATGCACATGTGCATTCATATGTTTTTAAGCACTAATAAACAGCCAATATGCTGGATATATGCATGCTAATAAGTAGCTGGTTAATAGTGAGGATTGGTGCCTAAAGTAAAGTGTCACCGTACTTTGCATAATAACAAACTCTAAAACAGCATCACAGGCATACTTTGCAAAGAAGGCAAACCCAGAATTCACACCAATGAGTTAAATAATAACGCATGCCTTTTGATATGTATATTATATTTTTATGCTAACATCCAACTCTCTGGAGTTGTGTGTACAGTACGGTACTCGGTCTCATGAGGTGCATGGAGCTGCTGCCCAGGTAGATCATTCCGGATCACTCATTTATACGATTGCATTTGGAAAGCAGATACCTCGACAGAAGATGCTGCTGCTGAGTGACGCTAACAGCTCATTGATTTCTTAACTTAAAGATCAATTAGTACACTCACCAAACACAGTCCTGGCGGGGACAGATTCCCTGTTGAGCCAGAAAGACACTTGGGACAGGATCACGGTCATGATGCACGGCAAATATGTCTGGATGACAAAGTAACCGATCTTCCTTTTGAGGTGGAAATGTGTTGTCATGACAACATACTCTCCTGGAAGTGAAAGAGAAAGAGATTTCTTTAATATACATTAATTAATGCGTATATTAGGCCAGCCAATTAAACATGTTCATTTACCATGGTTCATTATAAAGAAATTAACACAAAATGAATGCAATTAATCATGCTCCCTAACCTGACAGCATCAGCGAGTCTACTTCACACAGACAAACCTGCTTTATTTACCTGTCTATGCAAGATTACTCATTTAGGGACTTTTCTCTGCAAATACTGATAGGCAAGATTGTTATAATAAATCTGAACAGATATCATGCTGTTGTTTCATTCACTCTAACACATATAATACTGCTAGTATTATTACGGCAGATCATGCATTATTCATTAATGCGCTGCACGTTTTTGTTTCACGTTTTCGCGTGGATTGTTCATATTCACGTGTATGGAAGACATCAGGTTTATGCGCTTAGCATTCTGCACCTGCATTTCCCACATGGGAACAAATAACCATATAGTGCTCATATGTCTCGTATGTGTTTTCATCTGGAAGATGTGATATTTAGAGCATGTGCCAAACGCTACAAAACCATATTAGAGCAATTCATCAGATGCTCATGATTTAGAATGCATACGAACATGATGTTTATCAGATGCTTTATATGCAAATGTGGTGCTTGCTTTTGCATTTTGGTATTATTCTTATTGAAAAGCAAAGTAGAATTTGTGTTGTAGTCAAAATTAGCTTTCGGCAAATTGAATTTTTTCAACAACAACAAACACGAGTCTGAACTATGTGTGTCCGAAAGCCTGAAACCACAACTGACACATTTTATTTTTTTTTAGCTTTTATATTAATATCCTAACAGTCTGAGTGAATAGTACACCATCATAATGTTTTTTCTTTCTGACACAAAGATGGTTAAAACGATCAGATCAAAGTATTGTCTTTGAAAGAGTTTACTGATAATGACAAGGTATGTATTGTTTGATAACTAAATGATGTTTAAGAATTAAACAAATTTCGGGAGGAGATCGCTGATTTCCCTATCAGTCTATTATCCAATTTTCCTATCAGAATCAAAAGTCTCCCCATTAAATAGTATACACTGTCATTCGGCATATGACCTTTTATCATACTTCCATAAAAACATACATCCAGCTTTCACTGCCCTAGGGTTAGCTTCCCGACCCTCTCCCCGGACAGAAGGCCAAACTCGCAGAAATTCAATTTAATTAATGAAGGAAGTGCGAACTAGTGAAATCCACTAAATCAAATTTATGAAAATAGGGGGAAATCCAATGAATAAAGTCCCCCACTTTGGAGCATTTTGTTACAGGACCTGTATCAGTTGGCCAATATAAGGGGCAGAATAATAAGTTGTACATTCAAAAGGGAAATTATAAAAATCTGTAGAATGCTAGTTTGTCTAAACCTGCTAAAACATTCCCTTGTCATTTGAGGTGTAACATTGAGATTGCATACAATTTTGGGAATGCATATGTAACGGTCTGTAAAATCTTCATGCTTTCTAAGACCTTTGTCTTATTTCTAGCCAAATTTTTTAAAAATTCTCAAATCAAAAAGTTTATAGACAAGAAAAAAATACTCTCTTATCTAAAGTTAAGTAACTTTTTGCTTAAAACAAGCTAAATAATCTGCCAATGGGGTAAGCAAAATAATCTTGTTTTCTGTTTGAAATAAGAATATTTTACTCACCCATTGTCATATTATTTTAAATATAATATAATATGAAAACTCACTTAATTTTAGTTTTTTTCTGAAAACAAGACCGTAATTGTTTGTTGTCTAGAAAATCCTTCTTGATTTGAGAATTTCTAGATATTTTAGCTGGAAATAGGACAAAAAATCTAGTCTTAGGTAGTCTTTTGCAATGCAGATGAGTGGATCATCTTTGTCATTATTGTTCTGCGTTCTCATTGGTTTGTTGACATGGTGGTGATTTCATGTGCAATCAGAAAATCATTAAAGGGATAATTCACCAAAAAAAAAATCAATCTATTATATATTGCATGTTGTTTCAAACCCGAATGACTTACTTTCTATTGCACAACATAAAAGAAGTTATTTAAAAGAATGTTTTTCTAATGTTTTCATATTCTTTTATGTTCCATACTTTAAGTTAGGCTGTTGTAACATAAACATTTAACACGATAAAAGCTTATTTTCACAGCCAAGTTTGTTTCGCAATTAATTCGATGAATTAAACTCAGCACCCTGTAATTCATTCGATATAAAAACAAAAATGTAATCGACTGACAGCCCTATTCTGAAGCATGCTACTCACTAAAACAGAACTTCATTAGTAAACTCGAGAGAGTGGAAGAACGCACCAGTGCTGGACTGCACCACACCCGAGTCCACCGTCTGTCCCATCAGGTCATACTGATTGAGCCGAGAGCCATCGTCAGCCACGACCACGGACTGCGCCGCCCCTCGCGTCCACACATACACCACCTCAGCCCTCGTGTAGGCATCTGACACAAACAAACAACACACAGTCAGTCGAGAAGTCACCTGTCAGCCGCTCACTGCAGCACAGCCGAGACGCTGAAATATTCAGAGCCTCGTGGCTTGTTTTTTATTCATGTGTCTTCCCCCCTCATTCTTCCTCCAGCGCAGACGCAGCTGTTCTTTCTCTGCGAGGATTAGTTGGGTCGGGGTAGAGCTGGCTAAATCCTAGCTGCGTGGACGCGGTGTTGTGTCAGAGATGATCTCTACGCTTCTGCGGGCCTGACAGAGAGTCCCCATCTGTTCACACCACTCATCTCGGAGACTCCAGTAACATGTCAACTTTCAATGCAAGTGGGTAAAATGACGCAGTACTTACAGCTGCCGAATTTGAGAGGGCAGGCATGGGCGTCCATTGGGAAGTCCTCCAAATGCATCGGACATTCAGCTCTGACTGTAAGCCTGAGACAGACAGAGAGAAAGCAGGAAACAATATTACAGACTTGACAGTTAATTAACCCGCTCCACTGATAGAAATACATTTGGACAGCGTGATGATGATACATGCAATTGTTACTGAGTGGTGTAAAGAAATGCAAATCCACTGATGTGCTGTTGCTGCTCGCCCATCCTCAATTTAAGCAGGTATCCATACATTTTACCATTTGTGACTCTGGATCACAAAACCAATCATAAGGGGCTTTTTTGTTCTTAATCTGAATTGATAATTAGGTGATGATTAGGAGATGATTATTAGAATAATATTTGACTGAGAAAATCTCCTTAAAAGTTGTTCAAATGAAGTCCTTAGCAATACATATTACTTATTAAAAATTACATTTATCACATTTGTGTTTATTTTTGCATTAAATTTGCTATATTATCCAAATACTGGCATTAAAGTCTATTTAGTTGTGAGCGCTCAGTTCAGACACTGGCTAAATATGAACCTTCCCTTGTCATTCGAGGTGTAACTCTGAGATTGCATAATTAAAATGTTGGGAATGCATATGTAACTGTCTGTGAATTATGTATTTGCCAAACAACTGCAATGTTCTGCAAATCTGAGCCAGTTCCAGAGGGATGCACATCAGCATCTGCGCTGTCTTGCTATGAACTGTCATACTTTTTCTCATTGGTTTGTTGACATGTTGGTGGTTTCACATGCAGTCAGGAAATCAATCCACAAACTGCTTGCTGAAGAGCAAAATATGAAACAATATAATATCCTCATGTTTGCTCAAGTTCACTAACTACTCTTTTTACAAGTGTCACATCATATCACTATTTATTTAATGTTTACTAATTAAAAGCAGACATATTAAAATGTCTTCATATTTTAACATTTATAGTTAAATGTTTTAATAATTTTAATATTTAAACTTTAATAAAATACAAGATAAAGTCGCTTTCAGAGAAATGTATCAGTCTAGTGAGATTTTGACTGTAATAAAGCAAAAACACTTACCAACAGGTTCTAAAAACTAAAATAGAGATAATTATTATAATTATTAATAATAATAGAAACATAATATTTTAAGAATATCTGTTTGAAAGCAAGGAAAACTGGAGCAGATTAAGCTACATCACTAACCATGGGTACCACAGTACTCCTTCTGCTCCATAAGCGCCACCTACTGTAAGAGAGTCCCATCTGCGGATTTTGTTGAGGCCGAATTTTCTACACAGTAAACATGCAGTATTGTAAAAAGTGAAAATTAAGCTAATGTGTACTAAAAATCCAATTCAGATAATAAAGTATCAAAATGATTAAGGTATTAAGAGCCCATGATAACACATTGCACCACTGTTTCATTGAAAAAGCATCTTCAAAGCACTCGTGAATTCAGAATTAAACCAATAACATCTTTTCCCTCTTCTATGCACCTCACCTCATCAAAGCTATTACTACCATGTGTTAATGTCTGAACTCATGGCATGGGGTATCCTACAGTATTTACACAGGAATTATTACTGCTCACATACTGACAGCATAATAAATCAGCAAATGCCATCCCATCTACTAACTAAGCAGACAAAAGGACGGTTTATAACATATGTGTGGTAGTCTCCTGAGAGGCAGAGGCCCATGTTATTTATGACACTGCCAGATATAAAAATACACTAGCCATGCAAAATATGCATCTATAGACTAATACTCTTATTGTGACCCAGAACACTTCACATCAAACACCCTCATTAAAAGGAAATGGCATGAAAGGGTGATCAGATGCACCATCTGTTCTTGCGTATCAGAGGAAAGTAAGCAGCAGCTTCACCTCATGGTGTAAAGCAGAGTTCCTTCCTCTGTGATCCGCAGCAGTTTGTTAGGCATGGTCATGTTATGGGCGACTGACTTCTTTCCGTTGTGGAAAAACGTGTCGGGGGTCCAGATTTTGCTGGCCATGAGATTGTTGAGACGGAGCACTGCCATGGGACCCTTGAACTTTAGCCTCTCGTCCTTCCAGCTCTGCCTGAAGAACACATCGATGGTGTACTCCTGCAAGACAGCACATGGTTTTCTCGCCGCATGCCCGGAGAAAGACACACCTTCTCAAACTCAATTTAAATCGAAGTGTAGTCTACTAAAAATGTGTTACAAAAAATCCTGCTATGCTCACATTTCACCCATTCATGCTGGAATGTTTTGAGGATGTTAGTTGAGACTTGTAGTTATCGAGTAGCTTTTGTGCAGTCGTGCTTTCTAAAGCATTGGTGGCCATAATTAGCGGCTTGAATCATTCTAACAACTACTGATCATCATAGCTGCAAGCGTTTTTTCATTTCCGCATGATCATCCGTAATGACACAGATACAGCCGGATGTTCTAGGTAGAGTCCCATAACCGAGTGAATCAGACGTAAAGCAAAAAAGAGTTCCAACATAACTGGCTTTATGAAATTATAATTTCTTAAATTTACAGACATGCATGGAAAATATGTAGAGCTGCTTCAGGAGAAATGGGATTGGATCCAGTCAGTATCTGGTATTTCCCTGATCAGCTATATACAGCAGCTCCAAAACTATCATGAAACATATACTTAATGATATCTGAATGTAATTTCACCAATGTATTGAACACAGTATATCACGCTAGGTGGCAAACAAATAATGCTTAAGCTTTACTCAGAAGTTACTTTACTTTTTCTGTCACTTTTACATTGTCAAGATCATTTTTTATAGATGTTCACCTCATCACATCAACTAGTGTTTAATGTTTTTATCATTTATGGTTTCAAATATTTTATTTCACTTGGTAGTTTATGCATTTTATTTAAACATTTTATTTAAATGTGACTGAAGAAAAAAAAAAAGAAAGAAAAAAAAGTAATTAAAATATATGTTAGGAAGTTATAATAAATTAGTTTTTGTCTGCTATCGCTGAATATTAGATCTGGTTTTCACATTTCTGATTAAATAATCACATTTCAAGGTTTTCATGTAAATGACTACACAGAACACGTGTGGCATATATAGAAAGTAAAAAAAAAAGTTTTACCATGTCATGGTCCGAGACCGGCCCAATACTTGTCACGAAAATGTCAGTCTTGACTTCGGTTACACGCTCTGTTGAAGCAAGAAATGAGGAGTTTGAGTGTCCATCAGTGTTGGTCATTAGCTTTAATCCAGAGCTTCAACCTGCCTGACTCTGATCTAATCCAGGTCCAGCAAACTCTCATAACCTGCTTCCTCTTTTCTTTTCAGAAGGTATTAAACATTCTAATCACATCAAGCAAACCTCCCAACATCCTATAAATACTTGATTTGGTTTATGTGGAAATGCACCTTTCTTTCTTGACTCAATGAAAACAGCATGTTTATGTGCAACCCTGGAACAATGACTGATGTTGGCAGAAGTTGTTAGTCAACATCACTTGCGATTTATGACGTGTTGTTACTTCGTGGGCGCTAAGGTAATGCGAGTAAGGTCAAACAGACGTGCTGAAAATTAAAAATGATATGCAGCATGTGTGAGGAGTTCCTTGCCAACTCAATGAATCATTCAGTTCTGTTCAAAGCTAATTTATGTCAGGTGTTAAATGATCTGCATTTATGAAGAAAACATTGTTCAGATGTGCTTTTGCCTGGCGGGCTTGTTCAGAACAAATCACCTTCATCACAATTTTGACAAGGCATGCGTTTGAACCTAATGTCTTTCAGTGACCACACTTTCAAAACCTCTTCTAATAAAAAAACTCCTTATATTTTGGTTTACTGTTTAAAAAACTCACAGAATCCATATATATTGATATAGCAAATGACCGTTTAATTAAAACTCTGTTGGATTAAGTGATACCGGAACGCATTAAACTGAACTTTTATATAAAGCCATGACAGTAATATACCAGAGTAAACACTCATTATGTTTAGCGAATAAGATACTTTTTAATTTTGTATCATGCTAACATAAACCCTAGCGTAGAAAAGGCAGATTTGATGATGTATGATTAGTACTAGGAGTTTTGAAATGCAGTATTTATTTGTGAAAATAGAAAAGCTATTAGAAAATGATGATAAAGCAATATATGCCACCTTAAAACTCTACAAGGAAAAAAAAATGTAGGTGCCGCCCCTAGGGAAAAATAAATATATATTTATTTCATGTATATTACAAATATATAAGTCCTTTACACAATCTGACATGTGTTTAATATTGAACTGTAAATTAGGTGCTGGGCGTCCGGTCAGAGGAGAACTGGACCCAACTAAGCCTGGTTCTCAAGGTTTTTTCTCCATTCTCTCATGGATGGGGTTTTGGTTCTCCTCTGGCTTGCTTAGTTGGGGACACCTGAT
>JAUMHP010000078.1:12796480-12811668 GCA_032361065.1 Enteromius trimaculatus | reverse complement strand
CTTCCTGATAACGTTCGGGGTTCAGACACACTCTCTCTGTTTAAATCTAGATTAAAGACACATCTTTTTAGCCAAGCGTTCGAATAAGGCGTCAGCTTTTCCTGACATCATGTCTGATCAGATGTCATTATTAATCTCTTAGCTCTGGTTTAACAAATCTTCATTTTCTTAGTTTGAACAGCAGCTAAGCTAATCTTGTTCCTATTTGTTCTGTTCTGTCATGGGATCGTCATCCCGTGGTAACTAGGATTTCACAAGCTCCAGTCTGGATCCAGAACACTGGAGAAGAGATGATGCCAACCCCACAGAGGACTTCAGATGATGCCAACCCTGAAACACACAGCACTACTGAACTCTGCTACTAATTTATAATGTTCCTTGTCTGTTCGATTACATCATTAATTGATCTTTACCTCACATCTATGCCATATCTACATGTACAAGCTGCTGCTACATATACTGTAAAACATTACCTTGGTGTAAAGCTGCTTTGCAATATGTATGGTGAAAAGCGCTATACAAATACATTTGAATGGAACTGAATTGAACACGTGTGTGTGTGTGTGTGTGTGTGTGTGTGTGTGTGTGTGTCTTTATATACAGTATACATAACAAATATACACAGTACACACACACACACACACATATATATATATATATATATTATGTAAACAAAAACTTTTATTTTGGATGCGATTATTCACATAATTACATCAGCTGGAACTGGGAACACTCCCCATAACACACAATGTACTTGTTACATTGTAAATGGAATAGCAACTATGCTAATATTAGTCTGTTTCTTTTTTTAATTCTGTTTCTCAGTCCGTATCCAGATCAGATGAGATTCAGCCCTGATCATCAGCGGAGACCTATGAGCCCCGGAGACAGATGATGGGAATCAGACACACATACACTCTCTCGCACACATTTGCTGCATTTGAAATTGAGCTGGAAATTAAATGCTGGTTTGGTCTGGCCAGAGGAGGACTGGGCCTGGCTTCTCCCAAGGTTTTTTTTCTTCATTTTTTCACAGATGGCGTTTTGGTTCCTTGCCGCTGTTGCCTCTGTTTTGCTTAGCTGTGGAAACTTAATTTCTAGCAATTATTGCTGATTTGTTTACAAAGATCCGATTAAAAAAAGAACTGATCTAGACAATGACGTATATCCATTCAATAATAAAATGCCATTAGCTGAAAACTTGTATAATATTCATTACTGACTCTCTGTTCTCCAATTTGATACTGTTTAGTGCTTTGACACAATCTGTATTGTTAGCGCTGTAGAAATAATGGTGACTTGACTTGACTGTTCGCCTTCCTATCTGTAGATAAACTCTTGGGTTCACTACCATCTGTGTTTTTCATGGCTATTTTTAATATTAAAGTAAAATTAGTTGAATTGAAATAATTCCTCTAATGATTTTCACTTCGTGTTAATTGGATTGGATGAAAGTGTGTAATGAGTAAGCTCTCCTGAAAGACAGTGGCGTCCCGCCTGGCTGCTTGTCGTTTTGCTCGTATCAGTCAACATCAAGCTCGACTGGACTCTCCTTGAACTATGACATCTTGGCTAGATGCCTCCATGCATTTTTCTCTGCCATACTGTGTCTGGCTGTGTATGTTATCTCTTTCTTACTCCTGCCTCTTTCCAATCTTTTCTTCAAAGCGAAAGTACTTGACATTGCTCATCCCAAGTATAATCAGTTCAACATGGGAACACAGAATATTTTCTTGCGGTGAGGCAGTTCCTTTTCTAATTTTCTCTTTGTGTTTTCTTCACACTTAAATGGCACAGGGTGAAATGCCCCCTAGTGTGCATTAAGTACCAGCCTGTCAGAGAAAAGAGCTCGGCTCAGTTTGGTGCAAGCTGTGGTCAGAACCGTTTACATAGATCGTCGGTTTTTACATGAAATTGTTTTGACAATATAAAATAAAAAAAAGCAATATATTTCAAGCTACACTTGAGCTTGTTTAATTTACTGGATATTTTTGCACTAGTTTCATGAATACGAAGAGATGCCATTGTTAGATAACACAAAATAGCGTTACTATAAGCACAACACAATGGAGGAAAGGGAAAAGAAATCTATCTTCCTGCTTTCAAGTGGAAAAGATGCTTTAAAGACAGTAATTACTACACTCTCACACAAGAACTGTAATCACGTTTAAGCCTCCTCTGCCACGATGAGTGAGGAAACTGATGAAGGTCAAGAGTTTAGGGGGTTAGACAAAGGCTCTTTCAGACTGCGTTACTTGTGAGGAGCCCAAAGTCATCATCCAAAGAGGCTGTTACAGCGTTCCAGCATAATTTCCTAAACCTATAATCACTAATTGACCAAGCTCTGCTGTAAGATGATAGTGTCATAAGCACTTTTCACAGGAGCCTGAAACTATTAAACATTGTAGGAGTAGTTTACCCAAAAATGAACATTTTCTAAAAATGTGCTCACCCCCAGGTCATCCAAGTTTAAGATGAGTTTGTTTCTTCATCAGGTTTGGAGAAATGTTTCATTCCATCATTAGATGCTCTGCAGTGAACGTGTGCTGTCAGAATGAGAGTAAAACATGACAATAACGCACACCTCTCAAGTCTATCAGTAAACATCTGGAGAAGACAAAGCTGTGTTCGGAAGCATTCATTTTTAAGACATTTAAAACTCCAAACCGTTGCTTCAGGCAAAAATACGAGTCTAAAATACAAGCCAAAACAGATCTAAACAAAGATGTGGGAGGATTCTGATCTGAGAGGAAAACAGGAGATGGACTTTCTCACTGGAGGAAACGTTAGAGATTATCAGCTTCAGAAGTGACAAAAACGCCTTAATGATGGATTTGTTTCTTACAAACATGCAACATTTTACTTCACAAGATATTAATTGATGGATTGGAGCGTATTTCCACAAATGAAAGAATCCATTTGTTTGCTCAGTCCGTCTTTCAACAGCTTAATGCTTGCATATGAAGAATAATACAGTCAGCTCTTCAATCTGTGAGAAGATGGAAGGAGAATATTTAATCATTCGTCCTATCATGGTGTTGAAAATTGGTTAGTTCTAGGGTGTCACAAAAATAAGAAATGATTTTACTATTTTTATAGTATAGTAAGTCTCTCCTGCCAGTTGATAATCACCCATGGGATTACTTAACTGGGTCATTAGCATCTTCAGCATTACAGCAAACGACTGAAGGCTGTGTCAAGACGCAGATTTTGCATAATAAGCATTCCACATTCCACGATGCGTGCAATAATGCTTGAATTAATTAAACAAGAGCAATACACTAATAAACATTTGACCATACCTGGTTTTCCCTGTGGCTGCGCTCGCAGAGGTTCATGGAAAGATAACAGCTGCTGACAGGCGCTAGAAGTTTTACAGAAAGTTAGTTGGAGCAGATGGAACCAGCTCGGCACCACTGTGTTTCCATGGTAATGAGAAGTTAACCTTATTTTCATGTAGCATTTCTCATTTCCTCCGCAACACAGACAAATCACACTTGCACTCACACACTTGAGCTAAATGTGTCCTTGTGTCACACTTACACAAATAACCCAAGGGTATTTTCATCTGCATTAGCATAGCTTCTGTCCAGCGTACTCAAGGTGCCTTCAATCATGGCTCAGAAATATGCAAGCGTTTGCGTCGGGGGAAAATAAGGAACATCAGAGGCAGGGGCTCCCTTTGATCTATGGCTAGTCCTAGATAGATAAATATTGTAATGCTCCTCCAGATTATAACAGCAAAGTGTTTGCTATCAGTGTTAAATCTTAAACCATTTGGCACAGTCAAAAAGTGCAATTCTTTATAACGTCCATTCATCCATTACTTTAGATAGATATGCAGAGATAAGAGATAATTGAGATTTGCAACCGCTTACATCAAGAGATGTGAGGAGATGTTGTACTTGTGGTATAAAATTACATGTCTACTAACTGTCAGAGTAGACTATTATGGTAGGTTTAGGGTTAGTAGAATAGGTTGACATATACTTGTAGGGGCAGTTTCCCGAACAGAGTTTAAGACTAGTCCTAGATTAAAATAAATGTTAAGAGCTGTCTAAACTGGAAAAGGCTTGCACTGAGATATCTTAAAATACATCATTGCCATTGTTTGCTCTTACAATGCTCACAGATAATGCATTTTTGTAAGAATTTTGTAAAAATTCTTAAATGTCCTAAATTAGCAAAGGTCTAGTCCTGGCTTAATCTAATTCCTATCCAGGAATCCGGAAAAAAAAGTTTAGTTTGATGAACCCATCAAAATAGAGTATTATAAGATATTAAGCAGTCAGTCTACTAATACTCTAATGACTGCTAGTTGACATGTTGAAGAGTTCGAATAAAGTTTATTATATATAAAAATACAGTATGTGATCACAAAAGCTCCATTAACAAATGGACACATTTTGATACTCAACACAAATCACTTCGACTGACTAAATCTTACTAAAGCTGACAATCAGAATTTCAGGAGGAAGGGCAGATGATTATTAGACACAGCTGGCACCACATTATCAATCACTTCCGCCTTCATCGTAAGCCAATCCAATCCTTATCATAGCTCTATAAATAATAAATAACTAATCCAGTTTCCTTCCCTTTTGCATCTCGTTCTTGCACCCGCATCTAGCTTGACAAAGATGTCTAACTCAGATTCGTCTGACTACCTCGCAAGGACTCGATTCCTCAACCAGCCTCCACTCAACCTCAAGCTACAGCCCCGTCTGAGCCTCCACGACAGCCCACGGTGGCTAGCAGAGGCCACAAGATACGCGACCTGCTATATCCTCTTCAGTGAGATGCCTCCGATCTCGCTCTCCTCCTCCAACCCGATCACTGCAAGTTTCTCCAGCTTCTTCATACATCTCTGTCAAATCATCTATAGGAAAATGGACCATCCCCGCTCTTCGCCATACTATCGGCGCCAGAGGAATTCAGTTTTCAAGAAAAGCCACCAAATCAGATTTACTCATGCTGCTTCAGGATAACCTACCAAATGCCGCTCCACCATCAACCACTCCATCCGCAAAAGCCAAAAGTAATAAAAAAAGACTCACTCAAATGATGCCAGCTTCCCGTCCAACTCAGCTGTGCTCCACCAGATCCAGACCATCTGCCAGTCTTGGCCGCGACCCGGAAGTCACAAGCCTGCCACCATCCGCCAGACAAAAGCTCCAAGCAGCCACCAGATCCTCCTTCCCTCCATTTCCCAGCCAGCCCGGACCTTCAGCTCCCATCCCAGACGGTTTCGCTCAGCAACCTCATCCGGATGGCAAAAGTGGATATTACTACCGGATTCAAACTTTCCATCCAGATTTCTGGCACCTGTTCGGTCTCCAGAGGCAGAACCAATTCTATTTTGCAGTTTGCCTCACTTTCGGATGGAAAAGCAGTCCCAAGATATTCGACATGCTCTCCGAAGCCATTTGCTGGATAGTGTCCAACAATTACCAGATCTACCACCTCATCCATCTCTTAGACGACTTCCTAATCATTTCTCCTCCTAAAGCCATCCCAGCAGCTTGAAAACTTGAAAAAAAGTCCTAAAAGTTTTCTCAGATCTAGGTATTCCCATAGCCCAAGAAAAACCTTTGGGTCACAGCACAAGAATCGAATTTCTGGGCATTAACCTAGAATCCCAGAAATTTCAAGCCTCCCTCGCCAAATAAAAGGGGAAATGATAGAATCATTCTTATCACCTCTAACCTCATTGAAAATCCCCAGTGCTCCAAAAGAGAACTCCTGTTTGTTCTATGTGCATCATCCTCTTGCATTCACACTTACTTACCCTAACCTCTTCCATCCCTACCCTCAAAGATAATGTCTTCCTATCGGTTTCTTGTCTTCAAGATCTGCAATTCTGGGGTTCATTCCTTTCCCAATGGAATGGCCACTGCTTCTTCTATCATGACCTCCTAGCAGTCCCGGTGGACATTCAACTTTTCACAGACGCTGCTCCCTCTATCGGTTTAGGAGGCTTCTATCGCAACCGATGGTTCGCCTCCCCTGGCCCCCCTCCCCATGGCCCCCCCAATTTGCAGAAATCCCCCCCCATGTAGCCTCATAAGCCCTCATAAGAAATGTACCCCATCGTTGTCGAAACTGCGCTCTGGGGCAAAGAATGGTCCGCTGGATGCATAGTTAACCTCTGCGATAAGTAAGCAACCGTTCCATGCATTAATAAGCACAGAACTCATTCCCTTGCCATTATGCCCTTCCTCAGATGCCCCTCAGACTCCTTTACAAAGCATCATTATCATCCATGCTTCAAGCCGTAGCCCCTAGGACTCTCCAATCCCAATCTCACAGCTTGGAGGTCTTTTAGAACTTTTCACTTATGCTACATACTTCAATTCCCAGATTTCTCCCTCCTATCGATAAGCTCTTTTTATATCTTATCTAAACTCCCACAAATCACTCCAAGCCAGTTCCATTAAAGGATACTTGAGCGGAGTCCAGTTTTTCAAAAAGCTCCTCCTCCCCTGCTATCTCCATTGCTCAAACCCCTCTCCTAATAAAGGGCATCCAAAGGCAGAACGCTCCTCGCTCCGACCATAGACGTCCCATTACCTTAGAAATACTGACCCGCTGTATTGACACTCATAGCCTAAATGTCATGTTCACTCTGGCTTTTTTCGGGTTTTTAAGATGTTCTGAGTTTACAGTAAACTCTCCTTACTCCCTTCATCCATCCTTCTTTGGCTGATCTCTCCATCCCCAACAGCCATAAGCTACATACTTCATTAAACAAAGCAAAACCACTCCACTACTCCATTAAAAAAGGTTACTACATGTACATTTTTAACCTACAATCCCCCATTCAGCCTTTTTCAAACAATGCAAGCCTTCCTAGCATATAGGAAATCTTCCCATCCTCCCCATTGTTTCCCTATCCACCTCTGCTGAGGCTTTCTAATCTCATCACTACCTTCTTGTTTATATGCAACCTCTCTCGAGGCAGCCTGCGCAGAGGTTCTCCCTATCACCCTCTGCTGAGGCTTTCTATTTTTCACCACTGTCATCTTTACTCCTGCGCAGAGGTTCTTCCCTCCCACCCTTTCCCTTTCTCCCTACACTTTTCTCTGCAAATCTTTCTCTTTAAGAAGCCAGCAGGTCTTCCATACCCCGCTCTACCCTTCCCCTGCCTAAGTGGTTCCCCATCCCTACACGACAAAGGCGCCTGGTTCTCCCTATCCACCTCTGCTGAGGCTCCTTTCTCCTTCACTTTTCGCCCCTCCACCTCAGCCTTGCTTTTCTATCCGCCTCCTCAGAGGCCTTCCTGCGCAAGGTGATCTCCTATCCACCTTTACTGAGGCTTTCTACTCTTCCGCTTTCTACTCTCTCTTCCCAACCAAGCGTTAAGAAATAGAAAACAAACCAAATTAACGTTCCCATTTCCAATGAAGTCTAATAAGTTCATAAGGAAAAAAAATAAATAAATAATACAACTGCACCTGTTTATGAAGAGCTTACAGAGGCAGACTCTCTGTAATGTTTCTGGTAGTCAGTAGTATGTAATATGTTGTGGACTCATCAAACAAAGTGTTAGAAGATATTAAGCATACAGTCAACTAATACTCTATTGACTTGTAGTTGACGTGTAGCTGAAGAGTTACTTACTTTTAGTAGAATGTCTAAAGTGAACTATTAAAATAAAGTGTTACCCAATTAAGTAAATATATTTGGAATGAAAAGATATTCGTCAATTAATATAATTGAGTGTGCAAATATTGAGTTACATTTCTATGCCTGTAACATGCTATGACCCAGGCATTAATCCAACAAAGCATGTTTATTTCCATTTTAATTCTATGAGTACTTCTAAATAAATGATTTGTTTTCAAAGTCTCTTTCAGGTCCTACACATTCAAGAGCAATATGTAGCCTCCTGCCAATACATCCTTGTCTGAAGGTCAAGACCTCAGAGAACTGAGGATTTTGACTGTTTTCTCTCGACTAACAATCCCAGCAGCCCATGTGCCAGAGCCATTATCTTCCTCTGGATCCACGAGCCCAGTTTAGCCCATTAGCAGTAACTACTCCAGCTGAATGAGTTGTGCTTGTCTTAGGATACCCACACATTTCTCTGCCAGAGACCCAAGGATAGCTACGCAGGAAGGACATTCAGTGCTTCCCGCTCAATTAAGACCAGTAGAATAAGCAGGTAATCATTACTGTGCAGACATCCTAGCATGATTATTGGAAAGTTTTCCTACTGTGTATTTACAGTCACCTCCCACGCTCAGGCGAGAGGTGTCGATGCTAACTGCTGTCACTCCAGTGATCATCAGCTCGTCCAGACAGGCTCCAGTCTCTGTAGACGCTGACCCAGCTGCTAAACAAGACTCTTTACTTCACACCCACAGATCATTAGTATGTCCTTGCTACTTTAATTGCTCCGTTATTAGAGAGTCCCCCTACTGTCAATGTTTGTGACAACATGGCAAATGTATAAATTTATTATGTATATGAAAATGCACACACATACAGTAAACATTTAAATGTATTTACAAGTTTATTTATATTATAAATACATAAATAAATATATAAACAATATATTTTTCTGAAATGAATATGCATATATATATATATAGATATGCATAATATAAAAACAAACAAACAAACATTTATTTTGTATTCAATTAATCAGAATTATTTCCAATATGCTTGGCCTTTATTTCCAAATGTATAAAAGCTTTATTTTAGGGTGCCTTAGTTGTTTCTTAGCATGCATGCTACTAGAATATTAGACATCCATTAGTAGTAATTAAGAAAATGTTAATACCTTAATTCTACATAACTTTATTCTACATCTCTAATCCTACCCAATACGTAAACTAAACAACTACCGCACTAACTAGTCTATTAATAAGCAGCAAATTACAAATGTACTTTTTTGAGATAGTCGTAGCTAATAGTGAATAAGTGTTTCCTATTCTAGTGTGTTTTCCCTATTTCCGCCCCTAAATGTCTTAGCATTTGGCCACATATTCTTGTCCACATCATATACGTCGTCTCTTCATAGAAACACTTAGCAAGCCTCCTTCTCCTCTTCAGAAGAGATTCTCTGCAGCTGCCATCCATTGCATCCAGGAGGGACAACTGGTCAGTGATCAAACACTTTCCACCTTCAGGCAGAAAACGATTCCTCAATGGGGCTGAGGATTGGGGGAATAACCGAGACAACTGTACAAGTGAGAGGCAATGAAGCTTTTACTGCAGCAATTCTGTCACTCCTTGTCTTTCTACACAGTGAAAAAAATAAATCCGTAAAATATAAGGAACAGTGTAAATTATACATTAATGTTACGGACATTTCTGTTAAGTCTAAAACACAATGCAGTGAAGTGTAAAATTCTAAATACATGTAGAACACCAAAAATAAATATAGTACTGTATATTGTGGCCTTAGAGATTTAGAGTGCACTGACTTTTTAAATTGAAGATCCATGAGACAGCACACATTTGACACTCACAATAAATAAATAAATAAATAAAACAAAAATAATTGTAGGCTGGTTTATAGCAAAGAAACAAAACAAAGCCAGTACAAAATGGGTTAAACATGTTTTTTGGGCGGTAAATAATGGTGCAAACAGCAGTAAACTGACAGCTGCAAACTTTAGTAAAGTACTATTTATTTAAAAACTCTCTAAATGCATATGCATTAAGATCAGCTGCAAAAAAAGACTGTGTCCATGCCTTTCCATAGTCTTTTTTTTACTGCATGCCTTCAGTAAAGCTAAAAGAGGGTTTGTGCAAACTGTTAGTAAACCCGGGACTATTGAGAAGCTGGGCGATCAGAAGGGAGTAATCTAATCTACCGTTGTCCAGTGCTCTTCCTCATGTCCAGATGTCAATGAATGATAGGCATAAAAGATTTTGAAAGGTACAGCTTATGCACACTTCTCCCCCATGGTTGGTTTAACTATGCCAAGATGTCAACTACTTCATAAGTTGGGCAAGATGATGCAGAAGTGCATTACCAAGGAACTGTTTTTTAGGTGATCACTAACATCTCAGCAGTTAAGGTCATAGGTTTGCAAACCATCTTTTCCTGCTGCTGCTGTGAAGGCCGGCAACAAACCAGGCCTGTCAGTCATCTCTGCTGAGACTGGCACGGTATACCGGTCCAGTCTCCTATCCACTAGAAAATTAATCACTTGCATTAATTCTTTTTTTATTAAAAACCATCTAAGACTGCAATATCATTCATGAAATCCATGACCAGATAACACCCATGGCTTTTGAAGCCTTTGGCAAACTTCAAATAATGCTTTCACATCAGATGCCTGCAGTGAAATCCCTGGGATCACATGGTATGATCATGTACCTCATTCCCAAGTACCTTCTAGGACAAACTGCAAGAGCATGGAGGCCACATTTAATAAAGGACATCTGCACACTGCAGGTTTCCATCATGCATTTATTCGCATGTGCACTAATGCTGTAAAATGGCATTTACTGAGGCAATCCTAACATACATTGACGGAAATAGATCTATATTTGAATGGAATGGAAGATACAGGATATACAGCTTGGTTATTTTGCTCAAAGGAATAGTTTTTTTTTTTTTTTTTTTTTTTACAATTGATAAACAGCCTATCAGTATCATTGTTTTCAAAACAAAATGATTGCCTACACGTAAAGCAGTGTTGCTGATGGGTAGTTATATATGCCAAGTTATGGCTGTGTAGTTGAGTAAAACTGTTGGATTATTTGTTCTTATTTTATTTATTCTAATTTAAAGTAATTTCAGCGTACACTTAAATCAAAAGTGGATGAGTAAATACACTTTGGTGTGTGTGCACACTTACCATGTTTTGTGATGGTGGGTAGGAGTGTTAAAGCCACTTCACTGATTTGTAAAGATCAATTATCTTTTGCTGCACATCAGAAATATATTCTTTTTTTTTCTCATTGTGATGGATGATTAAGGGCATTTTGTTCTTGTTTTACCTATTTGTTTTCTTCATATTTATATTCCTGTGAAACAGGAAGCCATGTTCATAATCACCCTGGAGTGCTCAATTTTGTGAATACTAATGGGAATAAACTTCAGGGATATTTTACTCATAATTTGATTATGACTGTATGAAAGTATTTTTTTCCAAAAGACGTTTAGTTGTTCAATTTCTATTTTTTAACATTCTTAAAAGCTCTTTATTACACAGATATTCAGTAGGTTGCTTCAAAGGATAAGTATAACATCGCATTACAACAATGCAACAATAATGAAACTATACATTGCTACATTGTACACTGTACTTTCACTTAAGTAAAACATTTGTGCTTGCAAGTTTCACTTGTAATGGAGGAATATTTGACTCAAGTAATGGATTTGTGTAATTTGTCCGCCTCTGGTCATGTCTTTGTAATTAGACACAATGGTCTATGAGCTGTAGCTCCAACTGCATAAGTCTGCGATGCTGTTTGCAAATGTTTGTTTAAAGTATGCTCTCAGGAAACAGAATCATTGATAACTATGTTGGTAACAACTTGTGACCATAATTAATTCATCTCCCCCTGTTTTTCTTTTTCTTTTCAGCTGAGTATGCAAACAGCACTTGCTTTCAGCAGAGCCAGCGCAGAATCAATGGACTTGGTTAAAGTATGTGGAGACAGTGACAGATCAGACAAACCTTTAACCGATCGACATGGCCCTGAAAGCAGGCAAGCCTCAGAAAAGTCTTTTACAAGGCGTTATTTATATGTGAAGGTATGTGTTATTCAGGCCTACAGATAGACCTCTCAGACGGATGGGCATGAGCGCACATCTATTCTACTTTTTTGCCCAAAGCTTTAAAGGAAGTAAATGTCCTTACATTTGAGGATTTGAGGCACAAGTGAGCTTCCAATACCTCAGACTGGGTTTGGGATCGAAAATGGTCACGTATTGAAGCGCTCAGAGCACAGATGTGACGATCAATCGAGAACATCACAACACAAGCCCACCATCTCACAAGCAGATCAATTTGACTGGAGAAAATGTGCATGTATAAACCAATCTTTTACGAGTTTGTGAATGAATACCCCTTCACAGCTTGCAGAGCCGGGTGTAATATTCATAAACCTGAGCACAGAAAATTCTGAATGGATGATGCTATACTTTCAGTTATAGACCCGGCGGTGTCAGACACAGCCTGTGAATTGACTTCATCTTGAAGGGACTTCCCATCACATCATCTACTGATGCACTGAAGTTCCTGAAATGAAAGAGAATGGTTTGTTGTTAAATACCTTACATTAGCATGCTGATGTGCCACAATTCTAATCGGAGCGACAGACAGACAGATAGATTTCTCTGTAGTTTAAAACAGTGGAGCTAAAACGAGAACGCAAATCAAACAAGGTCATTTTTAAGTGATCTTAGTAATATTTTTAGCCGGAACTCAAGAGGATTTTAACTAGAACATGGCTTTCCATCTGGAATGAATCAAATGAGAATGTGTGACATAGAGGTGGGTAGTTACGTTACATGAGAAAGCAGTAATTTCTATATAAAAAGGCAATTTAACTAATAAATTGAACTACACTACAATAAAACTACACTACAATAAAAAAAAAAAAATTACCATTTATGATTTATGGACAGCTATCTTCTGCCTGTGGCCCGAGACGCTGGATAAAGCAGTTTCTGAAAGCGTGTGGATGGATGGTGTATGGCCATTGTGTGGACATTTATACGGTGCTGACTACGACAGCTCAGTCATGCGTCTTCAATATAGGTCAGCAGGACACATGAGGCTGCTCACGGCTCGGGATCAGATTGTG
Source organism: Enteromius trimaculatus (assembly GCA_032361065.1). Lineage (NCBI taxonomy): Eukaryota > Metazoa > Chordata > Actinopteri > Cypriniformes > Cyprinidae > Enteromius > Enteromius trimaculatus. The sequence goes on along the minus strand of JAUMHP010000078.1, from coordinate 12,798,894 downwards.
TGTTTCTCCTTTGATGCCTAGAAATGGAAGACTGTCATAAGAAGCTTAAAGCAGATTGGAAAGAACTTTATCCATGAGCATTCACAGTGTTTGACTTAACCACATATCAAACTGATTCTGCATATCCTCCCCAAAATCAATATGCATAACAGCACAACAGTAAAATATTTTCACAAGTCCGTTCTAGATTTGGCGATTCCCGATCGTTTGTATGGCATCAATAATTTTTCTTCTACATCACATTATAAAGGATAAACATTATTGAAGGGGCTATTATTATAATAATGCACAGCTGCTACTGTGGATGAAGACTAAATCTCTCTAATGAGACACCTGAGATTTTGCAGTCTTGCAGTTTCAACAAACAATTGAAATACTTCCAAGTACCCCTGGAATAGGACTAAATACACTCTTGAGGTGCATACAGCCCTAGTCTGGTTAATATTCAATGTACTTGCAATAATTTCCCATGGACGCACATATGTCCACACGAATGCCCACACATGCTTGCACAATGTGATTGAACAGCGGCAGATTGTTGGAGGCTAATGGATGATCACGTTTAGCTGTAGTCTAGAGTGGATCTGGACTGAGCTGGATGGCACTGACATGTTTATTGAATGACAGCTTGGCATTTGAGGCACAAGAGTCTGCCGTGATTCTGCATGTGTGATTTTCTATTTATTCACCCCTCGCTCTCTCTCTTTTTCCCTGCGGTCTGTGCTTTTGCGACGTCAGAACGCAGAGTGAATCACATGGCATGTGACAGTCTGCTTTTGGAGCAGGGCTGAGCTAATTTTGGCATGGTTTTGAAAAAAGAAAATGAAAAAAAAAAAAAAAAAAAATCCAGCTTGTCATAGAAGAAAACAGGGCTAAATCCCAAAAATCATAAAACATATGCGAGAAGTCATCAGTCTATGCGGTAGCTGGCTGTTGATAAGGTTGACTACGAAAGCCTCAATAGGGGTTCTTGAAAAACAGAACGCAATGTTCTGTTTTTATGGTAATGCAGTGTTATGCACAGAAGCTTCTAAATCAAACCATGATGCCTTCTGCAACTCTTCAACCAAACACACTGCGCGCCATCCCAAACTGAACATGGGACAAAAGTTAGTTGTGTGCATGATTGTGAGCATATATTGATAAATCTGGCCCTAGACAGGTGGAGGTGGAAGGGAGGAGTAAGTGCACAGGCCAGGTTACTGACGGAGTACCAATAGGTGGCACTCTACCCTCTTTGACTAGAAAGGGCAACCTTGAGCATTTGGACATCGGGAGGGTGCAGGGACTGATTCTGGCACACTTGTGCTGTTTATCCATACAGACAAGCTTTGGAAAAATCCAGTGTGGGTTTTGCGTGGAGCTGTAATTGGATGGTTTATGTTTATGAGCATAATCTCATGCCATTTGGCTGTAAGAGAGACCCAGACTTACTCTGTGTCAGTAAATAAGTCATTCCTTCTGAGACGCGACCCCAGTGATAGTCAGAGAACTTTCAGAAGATGCACATAATGTATGCATAGTCGTGAATGTGCATTAAAACATACACCCCAAAGGAAAACAGCTAAAATGGACTAAACGTGCTTAAAAAGGATCAGTTCTGTCATGGACACTGTTAAATCCCTGAGTTTGTTTTTAGACCAACAAAATTAATTCTGTCAGCAATTAACATCACAGCTTCGATCCTAATTAAATGCCACAATCAAAAGCCACAATCATAAAATGCACCAGTATTTTTGAAGACAACTTCGCTTTGTATGTATTTTTTTAATCTTTAAATTGCTTACTATGATCACTTTGCAAGTAAGTTCCTAAACACACACACACACACACATATATTATGGAATATATATCACTGCAATTTCTGAAAACATGTTTTATGGTGAAATAAATGAAATCTTCAGCAGCATGTAAAATAACACTCTGCATGCTTTGTATTAATACCAAAAAGGCTTTAATGTAAGTAACATTTTACAACATATTACATAGACATGGAATTAATTTATTGTGACCCCCCCTCCAAAAAACAAAAAAAAACAACAACACCTTTCAAATGAGACAAAGAAAAGGAGAAATTAATGATTAAAATATATATATTAAAAAATGCTTAGGTTAAAATAAACTCTTGGCACAAAAGGGGATAAAAATATTATCTGACATAAAACATTAGAGCTATGTTATAGAAATATTATTGTATACTGTTTATTGTGCCTTTAACATGTTATATCATCTCTGCATTTGCTTTATGGCGACAGGCTCAAAGCTCAGCAATGATTACTTTACCAATTCCTTTCTGTCTCTCTCACTCTCTCTCAGATGCGCGCACACACACACACACACACACACGCATGTTGGTTTTTGTGATTTATGGGGACTCTCCATAGGCGTAATGGTTTTTATACTGGACAAACTGT
>JAUMHP010000078.1:12775969-12787646 GCA_032361065.1 Enteromius trimaculatus | reverse complement strand
TATATTAAAGGCAGTTTTCTCAGTGATCCAATGACCCAGAAACATCCACTTTAATCTCTATATTTCTCTGTATCTCTATCCATTTTAATAGCCTGCTGATTTAATAACCTGCAATTTTTCTGACATTATTTCTTGGCATTATTTTACAATTATGGAATGACAAAAATGAAAATATGAACAAATAAATAAACAAAAACAAAAAAATAAATAAAAACATTTAAATTCCACAGTCCTTTCTTTAAAACTTTTACTATAATATGTCAACAAAATGAAACAAGGCATTTTAACTTGGCTTGATCCGATATTTAGATTTCTGTTCTGGAAATGTGTGCAAATTAGTGCATATTTAATGAAATAATGCCATAATTAAACATTCCATTTCAGAAAACCTTTAAATATTTCCATTTCAGAAAACGATCTTAATGTACTGTGATTAATCAGCTGGGTAAATGTTGATATCTATGAATAATTCGAAGAATTAGAAACATAGATATTTAAATATCCAAATCAGGTTACACTGGCATCCCAGCCAGGAAAACATACAGATATTGGCTCGGTTTGTCCTGTTAATAAGAGACCATTCAGAAAACCTGCAGGAAAAGGTTTCATCTGGCAATAGTGCAAATAAAACTGTTGTACAAAACACTATGAGTAAGTTACTGTGGGGCTGCTTGCACATCTCCTAGAAGCCAATAGAAGTCTTAATGAAGTCAATGTAGTGCTGAGCAAACTCCTACAATTCTCCCGAACAAACCCCAGCACATTCTCTGTCATTACGCCTGCGATCTTACACGCAATAGAGCTCAGACGGTGACTTCACACATTCATTTACTGGCTCCGGGCAAGAGTACGATGGCATTGCGTCTAACGCCTCCAGCAATCATGCGAGACACAGAGGATAGATCCTCTCGCTTTGAGCCTGGCATGCTTTGGCTTGGATGTTTTGCTACATTGAACTGATTATATAATCTGCAGCAGTAAAGTAACTAGGGAGGCCACTGGCTGTCTCCTTTCGTCTACTGCGCCTGTTATCAGCTGAAACGAAAGCCAAGCATGAAAGGGAGAGAGAAGAGAATGGAGATGCAGAGAATTACCGTAACAACTTCTCCATCACTTCTGGCTGCGGCACAGGCCATGTTGGCCCGCCGAATCTCCTTATTGGCCTGCAAGGTGGAGAAATAGTTGACAGCAGCAAACTCGATGAGGGCGGAGAAGACGAAGGCGAAGCAGACGGCGATGAACCAGTCCATGGCGGTGGCGTAGGAGACCTTGGGTAACGAGTGGCGAGCGCTAATGCTCAGTGTGGTCATGGTTAGTACTGTGGTTATGCCTGTCGGGAACACATCAACATTTCCTCCAGTTAGCTTGATTGGTCATAGAACCGTCCCGCTTTATTATAAGTGGCCTTAAATACTGTGCACTTACTTTAAAATACAACTACAATGTATTTACTGTGCTCATATTGTATTGCTGGTAACTGATGGTATACGGGTAAGGTTAGGGACAGGTTTGGTGGAATGGGTAGGTTAAGGGTGGATTAAGGTGTAAGGGATGGGTCAACAGTGTAATTATAAATGTAATTACAGAAATGTATTACAGATGTAATTACATGTGGGATTTTTTTATTAAAGTGCAGTGCAAATTCATTTATATACACAATAAGTGCATTGTACTTATGGTCAATTGAAATGTAATTACGTAGTAGTCAAGGCCACCTAATATAAAGTGGGACCCTCTTTACAGTAGTATAGGGAACAATTCTCACTATTGTTTACACTTTATTTAGATAGTCCACTTTACACTTTCTACTAAGTATGAGCAACTTTGTCACTACATCAACTGATTCTCATTAATTAACAAATCCATGTCTGCTAACTCAGAGTAGACCCAATATAAATAATTGAATAAACAGACATCTTTCCTGTACTGTAGTTGTTACTGCTAAAAGACTATGCAGTTGGATGTTTTCTCCCGTGTTTCTGAGCACCAACATAAAAGTGCTGATGGGAGAATGCGGGTGTGGGGCGGCGTATAGTTATTTTATAATGGATTATAGAGACCAATGGGCCGCTGGTAAATGCTGGCTCTACTGAATAGGTCATTTTCTCAAAGCTCTGCATGAACACCATGGAATAGCCCCAGGATGAATAATAGGCATTAGTTCAGTAAGGGCTGAACAAAGCGATTTGCCCAAAAGATAAGATTATTGAATAAGCTTTGTGATATTTTATTTTGCATCTAAAGCACTGTATCTATTTGACTAGTGTTGCTTCTTTAAATAAAATATATGAATAGTAACCCAAAGAATGGCCTTTTTATATTTCATTCAGTTCACTTTTTTATGAACGTTTTCTTAACAATATCTGGGGCCTGTTCCATAAAACAAGTTTACCAAATAAACCTGGCTTATGGCAGATAGTCTGACCTATTTTAATACAAATTAACTGGCAATATGTCAGACTAACTGAAATAAGCCTGGCTTGTACTCTAATCTTGGTTTTTTACTAAAATAGTATTTTTGTCTCCCCATGTAAATATTTAGTCTGCAACTATTTCTGTATGTAAACAAACCAATAGAAAACAAAGTGATTTCCCATTGCAGTTTTCGTAGGTTCAGAGAGCCATTCATTTCATTACAATGTAAAACAATTCTGTGAAGACATTAAAAATGACATTTCCTGCTGTAGACGGTAATGTATGTAACGTATGTATGTTTTAGAATGACAGATCTAGCATTTCTAGAATTTATTCTCATCTTGCCATTTCCATTCAGCATTTTTAATGGAATATTGCAACATGCGCATACAAATAGGTGGATGGTAACTGTACCACTATGGCTTCTAAATAATAAATAATCATTATACATTATACACACATTCATTCATTTTTCATGTATTCATTCATTCAAATCATTACTGCCAGTAAAGTCATCCAATTTCAAGTGAACTGGAAATTAGAATTATATGGACAAGATGAAATTGTGCAAAATGTGAAGTACAAGATGACTGTACTTCTGCTGTTTTCTCCAAGGAGTACAAGCACTAAACACTACATGATGTTAGGGCCAGATTAGAAGACATCTTTTCATAACAGACTGAGATAAATGGTAGAGCCCTGGGTTGTAACTTCCATTATTTTCTTTTTAGAGCAAACTCTATGTCATACAAAGTCATATGCTGTCAGTGTACGTCACACACACACACACACACACACACACACACACACACATCTCACATAAGTATAACAAATCTGGTCTTTCTGCGTTTTTCACCTCACTATGCGTCACCTTCTCAAAACCTGTTACTTTAAGGGCAAAGGTGTTGCTGATCCAATCTGCAGATCCCTCTACATCAGGACTGGCCTGCTGTGTTTTTGTTGGCTTGCTGTGGGTGATCTATAGGGCAGCGCATGGTCAATGGTTCGAGCGGATAGAAATTAGATACGTTTTCTCTCCCAAGGAGAGACTACATTCAAGAGAGGGAGTACCTGCTATGAAGACAGTAACGATGAAACATAGCCAGTCCTTAATAGACACATCCACATTTTATGGCAAGAACAAAGCTGGATTCTAGATGACTGAGCTCTATAGAGACAAAACTGAATGGACGTCATGCGAAGCTGAGCAGTCAGGGATCACGTTAGCTTGTAGCACCCAGCTATAAAATTCACAACAGACAGAGCTGAATAAACTTATATAAACACAAGGCCTCACAAGGAATCTTTCACAGTAATCGTCACAATCCCAAACCAGTGTGATTCTTCAGATTCTTTGAATGGTGAATAAGGGTTGTAAAGCTCTAAATGACAAAAGGAACCATAAAAGAAGAATAAAATAGTTGATGCAGCACATGCTCTTTTATTCCATGCAATAGCTTTTTGTGAGGGAAAGGGTATAACCAGGTTGAACAGTAATGATGTGTGACTCAGAAGTGATGTGTCTGAACAGAACATGAACATATTTCAATTGCACATCAGATTTGAGAGCAGAGGGGAGTATTTTCAGTGAATAACAACATAGCTACAAGCTACCATAAGACTTCTGAAGAATATAAAGGCTTGAGTAAAGGTACTTATACAACATCACCTAATGCATATCTAAAAGCCACAACGCTATTTTGTTTTTGAATTATTTGATTTATTTACTCATTACTGTTTCCATACAAGAGACCTATTGTTTTATTCTGAGCTATCGTTTTCAAAACAGCTCTTTTCTCAGGTGTTCAATAGACTCTGATAGATGTCCAATACACAGAGCTGTGCTTCCCAAAAGCATCATTAGCCTATAAGCACATCACAATCTCTACAATCATGCAATGCTTTTGGGAAATACAGGCAAGCATAATTCCTCACAGATGGGACATGAGCATATTTTTATGTCTCAAAGCGATGCTCTTGAACAGGTCAATGAGCTAACTCTGATCTCATAAGTGATGCTCATATATATTTCCACATAGCTCATTCACTCTTTTCAACCTCAAACGGATGCATTCACAGATAAATATAACTTGAGCTCTCATCTCCACAATCTAATTAAACAAAAGGAAAAGTCACTGAATATTCAACTCCAGCTTAGGTTAATATCTAGACAGATTATATTTACAAGAGAATATGTTTAATGGATCCTGAGCATGAATGAAAATGCATAAAGCAAAAGGCACAAACACAACTCCTAGGGGCAAAAAGCATGCTTTTAAGGGCAAAAAGTTGGTCTAAATTAACCTCGGTCAATTACATCTCTGAACCTGATGCTCTGGGTCATTTCGGCTTTTAGTGGAAGAAGATTGTGATGTAGAGCAACTACAATGGATACGGACAGTGAGTGCCTCTGCCTATTCATCTTTACTCTCTAAAGCAAGTCATTTGTTAGAGCTCTCACCGCGATTCTTTTTTACACCGTATTACATTTTCTTTCACATCTCTTTTCACAGGAATAACACTTTCACCTCAGAGCTGAGAAACACGCTGTAGGTTGCTCACCTCTCCACATGAGCGGAGTTTGCTCGCAGAAACAACTCCTCTGACATGGTGTATCTCACACCTCGCTTAGAGCGAAGCCATTTTTATACTAAAGTTGTGACTTTATCAGCAAAACACGAATGCATTCCAATTAAACCATTTAAAGAGATAGTCTGCCCAAAATTATGACATCATTTACTCAACTTTGTGTTATTGCAAACCTGTATGAATTTCTTTATACTAACAGCCAGTGTCTGGTTACACACGGCCTTCATAATATCTTAATTCACGTTCAAAGACAACTTGAGGGCTAGGAAATGAAAGCGTGTTCATCTTTGCATATCTTTGCTCCAAAACAAAACAGGACACATTTCCTCTGAAAATCCAAATATATTTCCAAAAACGTTTTACCATTTTCCACAAATTGCATATGACAGCTTGCTCTGGCTTTAATTGCTTCATGCTGATGTGTTTTTCATAAAGAGAAACTCTTTAGCTGTAGGTTATAGACTGATACCCTCCTAATTGCTCAACAATCCCATTCTAATGGTCCCATTCAAACACAAGCGGGAGACCACAAAGACAGATGGTTCATTTGTGCATATAAATTAATGAGCTGAAAAAGCAATGAGGGCAAAGTAAAAGTTAAGAGCCTGAACAGTCTGGTTCATTCCAAGTTAAAAAATATCTATAATAATATATATATTTATTTATTTGCATCCACTGAAAAATGTATTGTTCTTCTCATGTTTCTGTTTTGAAATGAGGGCAAACAGATGAAGGCGAGGAAGAAGATCTCAGTGCTTTTATCCTACGCCACCACAGAACAAGGGCCAAGGCACTTTAAGTGATTTAGGACCATTGCCAACAGCTGCCAAGAAGAGTGCATTAAGATAATGAAGCAATGGAGATCTACATAGAAAAAAGCAACAGAAAACGTGCATCATCTCATCAAGTTATAAAAGGCTGCTTAGCAAATTCATCTGGCTTCTACTCTGTTTATGAAGAAAGACTTTGATGTATATTTATGACGGCACTGGTTTTATGAGAACTTTCAGTATAGGCCACGCAATTCACAGCTCTTCACCTTAGATGGTACTGTCCCAATATAGATTCATATGTTTCAAATCTGGTGTGTTCAAAACGCAAACACCTTCTGCTTCAGTGGCTCAGTTCCAGAACTTAGTGAACCCTACAGCATCCTAACTTAAATGGTGCCTCATAAGTGACTTTATTTGGAACTTACAACATCAGCGGCAACTTTTAATGTCTGGATTGTTTTCACTCAGCTTGTTGCTATGCGTTCTGCATAAGGAATACACTGGAACTTGGCCAAAAGAAGGTCATAATGACATATTGTTGCTGCCTACCTTTTAGAACAGCCTTAACGTCAGAAAACTATGATCTATTGTGCCTTAAAATGCTGCAGCTGACTAGGTCTAAAACACAAGGTCTCGATTCAAATCTGATTTTGTATGCATGCAATGCCATGCACTTTAGGATTGGCATATTGGCGCCTGCACAACGAGGCCCACAGACGAGCAATTAAAAAGGAAATAAAATACAGTGGCTTACCAAACACAGTTCTGGCCGGTACTGACTCCTTGTCGATCCAGAAGGAGACCTGTGCTAGGATCACAGTCATAATGCATGGGATATATGTCTGGATCAAAAAGAAACCCATTTTCCTCTGCAGGTGGAAGTACACCGTCATGACTATGTATTCACCTGTGAGAGATGGATATGAGACTAAATTAAACATTGATTCAGTAGCCCATGTATTCAAGGTTTTTTGAAATCGTGGCAATGTTTTAACAGATTGGTGCTCGGCAAACCAGAAAACATTTGTCACTGAATCATACGTCTCACAGCTCATACCTGTGTTTGACTTCAGCCTCTCGCTGGACACGGTCTGTCCAATGAGATCATACTGAAGCAGACTGGAACTCTCCTGAGGAACTTCCACTGAAAATAATGGCCCTTTCTTCCACGTGTAAACAATCTCACTCATTGGGTAGGCATCTGTATAAGCGCAAATCCAAATGGAAGTCAGTCATACCGGGAAATCCATTCAGTGGGAATGTGTGCCATTTTAGACATACTTACAGCTGCCAAATTTTAAAGGACATGAATGTCCATCCATTGGAAAATTTATCAGCCGCATGGGACACTCAGCGTTGATGGTTAACCTAGGAACAATAAAGGCATCACATTTTTGTTTCATGTAAAATAAGATGATTTTCTCTATAGTGAGCATCAAACGTCTTCACGTGAGCCTGAAGCGCGGAAGCAGCCTTCAGCAGCACAGGTATATTTCAAGCAATGGCCAACAATACATTATATGGGTCAAAATTAGACATTTTTCTTTTATGCCAAAAATCATTAGAATATTAAGAAAAGATCAAGTTAATTTCAGATATTTTGTTAATTTCTTAACATAAATATATTAACATGTACAATATGATTAATAATATGCATAGAACCTCATTAAAGAAGATGTTCTCAATATTTAGATTTTTTTGCACCCTCAGATTCCAGATTTTCAAATAACCAAATATTATCCTATCCTAACAACCCCAACATCGATGGAAATGTAATTTACTCAGCTTTCAGATGATGTAAAATTCACTCTTATGATGGTTTTTGGGGCATAAATGGAAAAATCCTATGTTTTGCATTTGCATTAAAGAGATAAATGGATTCTGTCATGATGTCCTCACTCTTGAGTTCCAAACCTGTATGAGTTCTTTCTCCTGTTGAACACAAATAAAGCTAACTGAAGAATGTTGGTAACAAAACAGCTACCGTTAACCATTAACTTCTACAGTATGGAATAAAAAAAGCTATAGAAGTAAATGGCTACCAGAAACAGCAACATTCTTTAAAATATAGTATTTTATGGAAAAACTACAGATTTGGAACAACAGTGAATAAATCATGACAGGATTTTTCTCTCTTTAATGTCGCACTGATTTGAACACACTTTTATTATCAGCATTAAACATGTCATTGCATCTTTACAGTTAACCTGAAGGCAAAGCATTTTTCTGCGGAAGGCTAAAAAAGAATGTGTGTTATTAAGTGTTTGATTTCTACTGCCGTTCTAGAGAGCAAGTGTGCATCTTTGACTTGGAGAGCAAATGTTTTGGCACGCAGGTTACCTCATGGTGTACAGAATAGTTCCGTTCTGCATGATGCGGAACAGCTTGTTGGGAGTGGTCATGTTGTGCGAAATAGAACGTTTGCCATTTCGGAAGAAAGTGTCCGGGGTCCAGATCTTGCTGACCATTAGGTTGTTGAGACGCAGGATCTCGATGGGGCCCTCAAATTTCAGCCGGTCGTCTATCCACGTTTGCCGAAAGAACACATCCATTGTGTATTCCTGAGAAATGCTTTTTATTAGACGCAAATCAGTTTTTCATGTGCAGGGCATGTGCAAAAACAGATATATAAACCGCATCCCACAGTTCCTTTTTATGAGTGAACACATCAGCAAGCTGTCATCGGGGTGTGTATCTGGTATGCATTCACTCTGGGATGTATTTTTATCCTTTTTTCCCCCACTAATCTTGGCAGAGACTTATCTGTACTGTCTTTCGGATTGTCAGAGTGGATCACATGGCAAGCGAGGTGGCTTTGGACATTGTAGAAAAATAGTGCAGTGTGTAAGAGAGGAAAGAAAGCCGAGCCGGGACCCTCACTGTCAGGGATTGTCAACCAGATTAAAATCCCTAAGCTGCTATAATGACATCCTGCCCAAATGTCAGAATAATGAAGCCAGGGCCGACATGACTAGAGGCAGTGGGCAGAAAACATGCAATTACGGTGGATTTATGTTTGCATGTATCTTGTATAGATAATTGCTTTACTCACGTACCATTTCCACATCAGAAACAGGACCAAAGCTGGTGACAAAGATGTCTGTTTTAACCTCTGTGACAGGACCTTTATTGAAATGAAACAATACGACTGAATTAGTTCAAAATAACGAAAAGCAAATCCGTAGTTTATTCAATATAAACTCGCAAAGCTATAAGGCAGTTTCTGAGGAAGAACTTGCTGAAGTCTCAGACGCAAAGTCCAAATTCGTTTAATTCATGTAAAAAACTCCCTAAAGTAAGACTTTAACACACAAAGTGATTCCAGCACTTGCCTACCTCCAAATCCAGGTCGGAGTCTGTTGTCATATCCATCTAATAATCTGTCCAAAACGCGAGTAATGTTATCCAAATATATCCTCGTCTCGGTTGGCGGATTTGCCAACACCTGTCCAACACTGTAAACAGACTCAAAACTTTATTTCCATTTTCACACACGAACAAGCTAAGCAGAAAACCAAACACGCGCGCAAAGTCCGATAAAAGCACTTTGCTACTTACCAAGACAGGAGAAAACACGCGCGTATCCAAGCCATGCTTTGCGCGCGCTCTCTATCCAAGTGTCCCCTTGTCAACTAGTGTTAGTTGCACGTCCCATAATTTATGTGTGCGAAAGGAGCTGGTGCGGGCGCGCGGCTCGTGTGCGTAAATCCTGAAGCTTTTATGCGTGAAGTCTTACTGGAGTTCCTCAGTGGGGTTGCGCTTCTTCTGACTCACTCTGATGGAGTAAACTAAAGTGCTTTCAAAGAGGCGGCGTAGATGGAACCAAAGGACTTTGACAATGATCGAATAAAGCATTATGAGAGATTAGAGGAGAGCGATAGTTGTCAGGGAATTATCCAAAGATTTGGGGAAAAATCGCAAATCTTCTGCTGTTTGAGTTCGCGGTGTGCTGTTTTATCCATTTAAACTCGCAAACTTTGATCATTAGTTAATGCACTTTCAAAAACTGAGCGTTTTATGAAACTTTAATCAAGATGCCTTTATAAGCATAATTAAATGCGCAACTACTGATCTTTTTAGGCGTTTTATAATAGTTGCCATTTAATGATCCTTGTTTCAGTGAAACTAATGGGCAACATTTAAAATGAATATAGTCCATTTGAGAGTTTATCTTACGTAATATTAAAACATTTAGTGACAGTTTACGAGATATTAACATAATGTCATTTTAGGCATCAAACATGTTGCTTTCCAGCTGAAGCATATAGCCAACATGCAACAATAATCCATTTTAGAGTTTTTATGTAATATCAAAACATTAAAAGTAGCTTCTCGGTTGTTTGTTTTTATTTCATGACTGTTTTGTTTAGGATGAGAGATATTTTCATTATTAGTTTTTGTTGTCCTTGTCATAGTGTACAATATTGCATTTTCAAACAGTGAATTCATTCAGGTCAAAAAGATTTTCATAGAGAACTGTGTATGAGGCAAAATGTGATGCATGCTGAGATAAAAGTCTATGCCCTGGTAAAAAAATAAAATAAAAAATGATGAAATATGGGTGTTTTTATGAACCACGCTTGTTTATTTTTGTTTCATGATTATTTGATTCAAATCACTGATGCAATACAATTTCAGGACCAGTATTTATAGTCATGTAATGTAATGGTGATAAAATGGCTCTCTCTATGCTGATACAGCCTTTCTCGCTCACTCAGAATTGATGGGATCACATCTGCACCAGGATGGCTCTTTCCACAGGAGCTTATTCAAATAATGCTGTTTGAATCTTCTTGGCATTGCCTGTACCACTCTCACTGGAACAACACTGGCCATTATCCTAATCCACAGTCATAAGGTTTTAATGCATCAAGCTATCATACATCATTTGTTTCATCTCAAATTTGATGGGCCCTTCAGTGCGCATTGTCATGGATCGACAAATTACATGTTGATGTGGGATCAGCGGGATTTAAAATCCTGCCCGTTTTAGGAGTAGTTGCCACCTGGTCACTTCTTCTCGTTAATGTCCCCTCCGTGAAATAAGGTTGGTTCTGTCTGTAGCAAACCCAGACATGATAATCGTGGAGCTTTTAGAAAATGTAATGATGGCAGAGGAGGCTTGTGATACGAATGCTGAACAATGAGATTGCTGGGATGTGAAATACCAGCAGAGGCAGGCCCGTTGAGCACTGAAGCATAGAGAGAACTGGGAGGCAAAAACCAAGCGAGCGGGTCACTGGAGCATGAACGGGGGTAAAGGTGTGCCAACAGACACGGATACTGTGCGTCTGGTCACAATAACACGACACCCAAGCAAATGTTCTCTGTTTGGTCAGTATGACACTCTGTAAACAAGCAGCTGGCCCTTACAGAGGTGGACAAATATGAACAGCGTGAACATTGCACAATTTATTCATTCAAATGTTATGCAGGCTGACCTTGAATGTGAAACCCCAAAGTTGAGTTTATAGATTTGTGAAAACAGCATTTATATGAACTGTTTTCAGTCAGGTGCTTGATGGCTGCTCATTAAATGTTTAGCACTAAAGTATCAGATTGATACATCCTTTTAACATCGAATTAAGCCCAGGCAGAAACAGTGTTCCCAAACAAGACGTTTATCACATTTCAACAACTTTTTAGTTTTGAAAATTATGTTAAATTCTTTTTTTTTTTTCAAGATTAATTACTATTGGGGGGCAAAAAAGGCCCCATAAAAAAATGTTTATTTTTTTTATTTTATTTAATAAAGCGTGTAAACCCTTTGTCTCATTAGAACAGACGGTTGTGTTCTGTGTGGAGTGTGAGGTTCTACTGATCATGTGAACTAGTTTTACCCTCAACTGAAGTTCACATGAGGTGCACAGTGCTAAAATACTCCATGTGTTTACCATCTT
>JAUMHP010000078.1:12733114-12751452 GCA_032361065.1 Enteromius trimaculatus | reverse complement strand
TATGAGTACTTTTAATTAACATGTTTTCTTAATGCCTGTTGAACATAACAGAGACATTTTATGATTATTACAATAAACTTCTTACATACGGTACCTTTAATGCATATCATAAAAAAAAAAAAAAACTATGCTAACAAATTTAACCTTATTGTAAATTGTTACCTTTTTTTTTTTTTTTCCCACACTCAGCCATCCGAGTCTGTCAGTTCACTATCATCAGCATCTCATGCAGACCCTGCTGGTGCAGGTCACTCCTATAGAGATGGGATATTGCCTTCTCATGGGTGTCCTTGTCCAAGGGTGTTTTGTGTGTGTGTGTGTGTGTGTGTGTGTGTGTACACACAGGCATTCACAAACATACATCAACCTCAAACATGTTCCAGTGCCAATGAGGGAATGAGCCCTGAACAAATGTTCTTTCATCAGAAACAACACACATACACAGACGAAATTCCCATCCATTATTTTCCACAATTCTGTTATCAATTTTTTTTTTTCAACAAAACGGATCAATATCGATCCAAGGACGTGAAGAGGGTTATGTTATATCTCATTTTCATCAATAGATGAGGCTGGGGGAGAGGTGGGCAGCATAATAATGGCCCCCGCGGACGACAGCTCGTCCCAGGCAACAGCAGGACCCAGAAATCGCAGAACGCCCGCTGCTCTAAGAGCATGGTCATGAATACATCAGCACACATATTCTCCCATACCTGACACCCACTACATATAATAATAGACTGCACAGAGCGCGCATGCAGGAAGACATTAGTGGATGCTTCACACGGGCACAGAATGTTATGGGAAGAGATGAGAAGTCGTTTACCTTCATTTAACTTTAGTCATTCACAGGGTGAACTGCCATCAATCACAACACAACAGTTTGATTTTCAATAGTTCTGCTCTTTCTTTTACAGCTCAGAAATATCTCATGAATATTTAATATACGTTCAATATTTAAAGCTGCAGCCTTTACAGACTTTGGTGTATACAAATGCTATATTATTACCAAATACTGGATTCCACTGTTTATAAACACTGTTTGGTTGCAATTTATTTTGATAGTCCACTTTAGACATTTTACTAACTAACTTTACTAACTCCATGTCTATTAACTCTCAGAGGAGGTTTAGGGTTAGTAGAATAAATTGATAGTTTCTGATATTCAGTGTGTAGTTGTGAACACATCAAAATAAAGCGTTAGAAGATATAAAACTGGGAGTCTATTAATACTCTAATGACTGCTAGCTGACATGTGGTTGGAAAGTTTCTTACTGCTAGTAGAATATCTAAAGTATCCAAATAAAGTTTTATACTCCTTTATATTTAATAAAGTTTTATTCAAGTTTTGCATTTCTATGTAATAAAAAAACTAAAACAATAAAAATAAAAAAGCCAAGGTGACAAGTTTTGGTGATAGCATAACTAGACCTTTATAAGCAATCAAGTTAGGTTAAAGATTTTTAGCACACCACAAGGGAACAAAATAAATAAAACAACAACAGCATTCATTTATAAACAGGATTCAAAATAACACCATAAAATACATCCATGCCAGCGCCACAAACATCTTCACACATGCACACGGACACTTAACGCAAAATTATGTGTTGGTGTCACGGAATTGCCGGAAATTCCATGATGGGCTCATGGAAGAGATACCAATGTAAGTCAGTGACAGGCATCAGCCGTGATCCACGCACGGATAACTGGATTGATTTACTTTCATTGTAGCACCTAGCCCCACCTTTACCCCAAACCTACCCACTTCTGAACAATATAAACACACACAGACAATATAAGCGCAGTCACAGGCCAGGCATCTTCTTTAAGTGAAGAAGAGAGTAAATACAAGCTTTTAATCACTGAAGTCCGTAAACGCGCCCTTGTCTCATTCAAAAACACACTCTCGTCCTGTAGAATGACACATCGATCACGAGGCAATAGCCAATAGCATTTCACAACAGCATTTTTTGAATTTGGGCAAAGCAGCAGCTGCAGCACAGATGAGTCACGGCAGACGGAGAGATGGTGATTGCGTTCTCTCACAAATCAATTCTTTTGCCTCGGAAGAATTGGAATATTAATCATTTTTAATAAATAATGTGGGTAGTTGTATCTGCTGTTTATCTTGGGTTTTATTAACGAATGATAGGTCTAGGGGCAGGTGTTGGGTTACATGCTCATAAATGTATTACTAAAGTAATATAAATAAAACTGTTTTGACAGTTTACAGTAAAAAAACAAAAACAAAAAAAAACACCCCAATACATATGCAATAATGGCAATTTCATTACCCAATATTTGAATCCAGATCACAGCTAATGCCTGTCACTGACTTACATTGTAAGCCCATCACTGACTAGTAAATGTTGAGTTAAGAGCCTTGGGTCATTACACGGAATTAGCTTGTGTTCATTGAATAATTCAGGTTTCATTTTCGTCTTTGCACTTCCTATACATCATAAACAAAAAGGACTCAATTGGCTCACTTAATTGACAATCATGTCATCAGTCTGTAGCATAAAGAGAGAGAGAGAGAGAGAGAAGCTGATAAGCCCTGCAATGGCCTTGTGTGTCTTTTTTCCCCATTTTAGAGACATAACAGTTGTGAGATGCACAGGGGAAACATATGGCATTTCCTTATAGAGCCAAAGCATAGTGTGTACAATCTGCTCAAAGACTGTCTAAAACCCTGTGGCGGCCCGCTACATCTTCATCTACGAGAATAGAGGGATACGCACAGAGGTCTGGATTATATGCCGTCCCACTCCTAGCTCTGATACGGATCTGATTCTGTGAGGCTTCATTCGACTGTCCTGCTGTGACTTCAGAAACATCTAGGGTAAATCTCAGCTGGTGTGAGAACAGTTGCTCTTTTTTCTATGAGCTAAAGCTAAGGGGACAGAAAATATTGTAATAATAATAACTTTATTATTATTTTTATAATTATTTTTATTATTTATTATTATAACTTTACAAGTACATGTCAACTTATTGTACTGACACTAAACCTACCCTGACAGTCTAATCTGACTTTAAATTGACATGTAGTTGTGAATTAATGAGAATTAGTTGAAATTGATTTGACATGTAGTTACTTATAGTTAGTAGAATGTCTAAACGGACTATTGATATAAAGTCTAACCCAGCATTTTAATGCAACATTTTAGTTTTGACCATATCTCTACAGCTAAATCTAACCTTACTCATGAGTAATGCCTAAAATCAGAGGAAATGATAGATGACTGATGCAGATGTACAAGCTCAAACACTGATTTTAAGCCATAACTTCACAAACACTATAAACTGGTTCTTTAAACTTGATTGGCTAATCACAATGTTGATCCAGGGTCAACAAAGACGAACTCAGCAAAATCAGGTTCTGCATGTATTTTTTTCCACAATATTTTTTGTAAATTATTTGCATTGTACTGATTTTTGTACTGTATGTTTTGTTTTAACATTGGGCTAAGTTAAAGGCATAGTTGATTTTTCACCCAAAAATGAAAAGTTTGTCATTAATTACTCATTAAAACCCTCATGTCTTTCCAAACCTGTAAGACCTCCACTCATCTTCAGAGCACAAATTAAAAGGGTGTTTCATTGTGCTTGTCCTTTCTTTTGATGTTAGTTAGTGTGTAATGTTGTCTTTTAAAATGATGGTAGTTTAATGTTTAACAAAAATGGCTGTAAGGGACTACAACAAGTTGCGGGTTATAGAATATACACACTATGCATCATTTGTTAATCATTAGTAAATACTTAATTCATCCTTTATAAACCATCGTTCCAACATTATTATGGATTAGTAAACCGTTTACAAGTGCAGCTATAAATGCCTTGTTCTTGAGCATATATGTAAAATTTAATAATTGTATTTTCATAATTTATTAATGATCAATTTATCATTTCTAAATTATTAGGAGTTATTTAAAAACATGTATACATCCTTAGTAAATGATTAATCAATTATTTAAATGTACATTAATCAATTATACTATTTAGACACATGATAATAGTTGCTCAGTGTGTTAACATGTTCCTGCTGTAATAATTATTAATTCAAGTAGTTATAAAGCATTTAGTAGTTGTCAGCCATCTGTTTTTGTAGGATTATTTATACCTTGTAAAGCATTTATAAAGCAGATGTAAAGACTCATCTTCAAAACAGAAATGTTAAACAGACACAACCCAGAAGGATACAGAACAAAAACGCAAAAAATAAAACAGTACAACTGTACAGTTGATAAATGAAAAATATGAAATGTGTACAACTGTACAAACTGTGCAACAATATGAAACTGTATACTGAAATTTTAGCAGTTTTTAATTTAATTTAATGTTTTATCTTGAAATGAATAGTTAATGTATCTCTCTGTGTTGTGTTTGTTTATTTTGTTCTGTTAGGAAGATAACTGTTCCCTTAAATCTCTTTTGTAATAGATGCTTAAAAGTCAGGAACAAGGCATAGCTGTACTTATAAACTGCTTCCTAATGATTTTTAATCTTGGAACAATGCTTTATAAAGGGTGAACTGACTATTTACTAATGCTAACCTAATGATTTATAGTGTGTAGTTATTATAAAGTGTTACCCAAGTTACTTCCTGGGTTTTGGACATCCAGAAAACCCCACCCCTGTATTCTCTGCATCTCAATTGGGCTTAAATAGATAAGGAATACTGATGACCCCATTGTTTACAATACAACTAGAGCACATTATAAGCTGAGGGGCAGGGCATTTAGATGTGCACTAGAGGCTGTTAGCCAATCACAACAGACATGGCCAGCTGACCAATCTGATGCCATCATGTATTTCTGAGGGTGGGGCTTGATAAAACTTATGAGAGAGGTTATAAGAGAAGGGGAAGAGTGGTGTAAAATAAAGTTGAATTATGTGATTTATTTATTAATTTTTTTGTTGACAAAAGTATTAACACATAGACTGCACCCCATAAACACAATCTAAGGGATATAAGATATAAGCTGTCTGACCCTCCATAGACAACAATGGTCCTAACATGATCAAGGCGAGGGGAGATCAGGGGACTCACCTTCAGTGTGGCCTGCAGATACTCAAGAACTGTACCAACTGGACAGTTGATAGGGTCCTGCTGGCGAATTCTGCACCATGACGTGAAGAACTTCCCCTTAAGGTAGTACATTTTCCTCTTTGAGGGAGCTCTGGATTGGAGGACTGTCTCTACCACATTACCTGGAAGCTATTAGTTGTGCCCTCTCAGGAGCCACACCCACAGCTTCCACAGCTCCGGGCGGGGGTGAAAGATGGTGTGAGAGGAGATCCCTCCTGATGGGAAGATAGTTATCTTGGCTTTATACAATTAAGGCTGAACCACTTATAGCTGATGGATTATTTAAAAGATCTCCTTGCTATGTTTCTGAGCCTTGATCATGTTGGGATCTGTGGAGAGCCAGAGAGCTCTAAGAATTCATCAAAAATATCTTCATTTATCTCATATATCTTCATTTATTGTTCTGAAGATGAATGAATGTCTTACAGGTGTAGAATGACATGAGGGTGATTAATTAATGCATTTCTTTCATTCTTTCTTTCTTGCATATTATATGTATGTTAGGTTTCACACTATTACTATCTTACATCTTACTACCTTTTTTATTTAGTCATTGTGTTATTATCAAACTGCTAGGTTTAGAGCATACTTCCGTATAGTAGGCCTATGTTTTTAAAAATAAAAAGACTTTCATGAATTGGAAAATACTGTATCTTATCAGTTGTTACAGAGCTGAAACAGCACTTGCACTACAGGAATGCATGATATAAAATATTAATACATCTCATTATTCACATAACTGGAATAGTTATTGCTTATGTTGTGTTACACAGCTGTTTATGCACAAAATATAAGAAATCAGATTTTAGACTGAATATGTCCCAGTCTTGCATTTAGCAAACAGATTCTGCTGCTGCTGATGTTTAATAAATGAAGCATTTTTTACTTAGCAGAGAAGAGGCTTCACACTTTTCTCAGTAGTCATCAAGGGGCTGTCATTTCTTCCCATGGCCAATGCACATAAATCAACAAAAAAACACCCTTAGAGAAAAGACACAGTAAGACAGAAGCGTGAATAACAGTCATTTACATCACAGCCGCTCTGAGCTTCCAGTGCCTTCCACATTCTACTCCTCCAATTCACAGAGCCATGAAACAGAGAAGAGACTTCAAATGTAGATCAGAGAAGAGGATAAAAAAGCCACTCCAGGCCTTGCCCTGACGTCTGCACTGCTTCCTTCATCCGACAACTTATATGTATATATACTGTATATATCTATATATAAAATGTGTGTGTGTGTGTGTGTGTGTGTATCTAAAACTATTTGTTGCTCACACTGAGTACAAGGATGTCAACCAAGGCAAGCTGTCCTTGGAAAGAACAGGACCAGTAATTTAGGTTACAAAAGGTTTATGAAGCCATCAACCATGACTCTTCAGTTGCACATGGTTCAGTGTCCACAGAAATCACATCAAAACTGTCTCACACTAACATTAACAAGAGCAATCATGTTGATTACTTAGTATGTTTGCCACCTCATTGGAAATCATTGGTGCTCAGTGAATTTTTTTCTTCTTCTGGAAAATAAAACAACAACAACAACTTGGACTATTGTGAACTTGTCAAACATCAGAGGTTTTAGAATTGTGTTATTTATTTGTTTATATATTTAAGTTCGTGTGTTTGAGACCTTACTGTACATAAGAGAGATGTCAGAGCTACTGCAAGTTTGACACTCATTTGTTTCAGAAAACTTCAGGGCATGTTCTGAAATATCACTTGCTGCATCTGCTTTAATCTCAACAACCTAGTGAGAGCCAACTTCAGACAGATCTAATTGTGTCTAGTAGTTGTTGCACTCAGACGTGGTAACCCTCTTTGCTTAATTAGCTCTTAAGCCGTGGTCACTCATTACTGTAGAGCCAAATGAAATTTGAAAATGATGGCAGCTCTCAGATGAGCCTGAATAACAGATGATTGCCACTAGATGATTTTTAAGAAGACACTTCTTATAAACCTCTGTCCAAGGAATGTTTACTTAAGCATCTCTGTATTGTTCAAAACAGTAGCCATGAATGAATTAAATGAATGGGTTACCCAAAAATTTTAAGTCAGACCTACTGTATATCCGGGGTGTAGTTTGAGAAAACAAGCGTTCATTGAACAGCAATGCACTTATTGATATATGTTTTTAGATTGTACTTACACATGCAATTACACTGTTGACCCAAAACCTAGCATTAAAACTACACACAGTCCTACCACTAGCCCTGCTGTAACTGTAAGCTTATATTGCAAATCATATTCAAAAAGACCAACCTGTGAATACAAAATTAGTCATTTTTCTTTGAACAACCAAATCATGTTTTATAAAAGAAAAAAGCTGGAGATTACTTCTGAATTGTTGACTATTACTGATTACATGATGAAAGTTGTAGTTAGCTTAACTTTTACAATTACCATTAAAAATACCAAAAAAAAAAAAGAAAAAGAAAAAGAAAACTGGAAAGAAAGAAAGAAAACTCCCCCCAAACTGGGCTTAATTTTAGAACTGCTTTGATGTTGTAAATTGACAAAAAGCTATACAAAAAAACACAAACAAACAAACATATAAATGTTATATTATTTAAACACCAGGACACTAGATAGAAACATTTCATTTGTTTACCTGCATGTCCATGTGACCATTAAACATGGAAATGTGGAATATTAACAGATTATAGTGTATTATGGTATTTCAGGTAAATATTTCATATCTAAGAGGATTTGTTGATAAAAATGTTTGGGAGTCCCTGCATTACATGAACAAACGTTAATAAACATCACAGTTATCAGTCTTTCAGGGTTTGATATCTGTTCCAGAATCAAGAGTTGCCAGAATTAAGATTCCATGAAACCAGCTTCTCTACATCTCTGTTTGTTTATTAATTATAGGTCAGCTTTTCAACAGCTACTTTAACAAACAAACAGAAGCTGTTCATATGCGGTTGCTTACTGGTGTCAGAAACATCAAGCCTCCTCACCCACAACGGCTTACTGTACACCGTGATGATCATTATCTCCAAGCATTTGACAGCCACCTCCACCGAGGAAATGTAGGATTGCAGTGGTGACAGCTATGTTTACGTTGTTTGCTGCCTCACGCTCCTGAGTAAATGGATTGCAGGCTTCCTGATTGGAAACAGCTGCCTCCAGTCTTCCAATACCTGCCCTGATAAAAGAATTACGAGGAGAAGTTTAGAACCTTTAGAAGCCTTGCTGATCATACAAAACAAACTCACTAAATCTCAGAGGCTCGATATCTTTCTAAACTTTCCAGAACTTCCTTTAAGGACAGTGAGAGGAAGCCATGAAAGCCTGCCTGGTGTTGCATGTCATTTCATTGAATGATGTTTTCAGCAAGAGAGCAACTCTGAGATTGGGTTTCTCAGCGTGTAAACAGAAACATTTCATCATCCTCTCTGAGGTGCTTTGGACTGGCGTTTAACACCCTGCGCCACAGACAGATTTTTCACACATTTTTCAGATCTCTTTTAATGATTTAAAGGGTTAAGCAACTTTTTGAGGCTTCACTGAGCCTACATAATTTCTAACTTAGTTTAGTGAATGTGTACACGATTTCCTAAAATGGGTGATTCAACAGCAGATTCCTTTCATTTATCAGGAGGCTCTAAACTTTGTTATGTATACTAACTGACTTTTAACCTTAGGTTATGACCCTCAAAGTTACTGCATAAAAATAAAATTGGATCTGGAACATAAACGCATGTAAGGCTGGCTTTACTGTTCACCAAGTAACTATTAAATTCCTATACTCTGATATGCAGTTCTGATATTCACTGGAAGACTATTCCACAACTTAAAAATTAAGAAAGAGCGTGTCTATTTTTAAAACACTGTTACATGTACACAGCATGTGTACAGCCCGGAGCAACGTACACGCCGACCCACCCCTGCTACCCGTCCAGAGACCAGCCAATCACCAGCAGACACGGAGATGTCGCACGAACCCAGTGCCTGCCGCGACTTTACAACACAGCGCCACACAGCCCGAGGCCGGAGAGTCTGACCAAGTGCGTGAGCTGGCAACATCATCTGTCCCCGAAGGAGTGTTGGTGGAAATCGGGAGCTTGGAGGAAAGCCCCGCCCACATTCCCACCACTGAGGGTGAGCCAAAACCAAAAACTTGACCATCCTTTGCCTCGGGATTCCAGTCCTCTGGCTGTGCCTCGTCATTCCATCCCTCTGTCTCCATCAGTCTCTTCCTGCGCTCCGGCTAAAGCGCTCCTCCAGGTCCCCGCCTCTGCCTCGGTCGCCTGAGCCTGCGGCGTCACATCAGCCCTCTGGATCATCAGTGTCACCCCAGCTCTCTGTCTGTGTGACTCCATCCTGGGCTCCCTCTCCATCAGCGGCACCTCCGTCAGTCGGCCCCCTGGAGTCGTCAGCCCTTCCTCCTCCATGGCTCCTCCCTCCTTCAACTCCGTCCTGGGACTGTTACATCTCTATTGTTTTTTGTTTGTTATTTTTCTCCCTCACTCCACGCCTTCCTCCAGAGCCCCTGCCCTTCCTCCGCTGTTGTTACTTACGGCGCAGGTTTGCGCCTTTGCCGGGAGGGGCCGAAATGTTACATGTATGAATGTTCTTTGTTGTCTTTTCCCCATGTGCTCTTTGTTTTCTCCCCGTGACCTAGTTTCTGTTAATTAGTTCTTCATGTCAGGTGTGTCTAGCTTGTTATCTGTGATTGTCCTTTATAAGTTGGTTCCTGTCTTTCGTTTACTGTATGTATAGCTGTGTGTTTCCTGATTCTCTGTGTTTCATTGATATTAAAATGTTAAACTTCTACGAAGACTCTCTATGTGTCCTGCCTTTGCAACAGCTTGACAAATACAAACATTACTTGCAAGTAGTTCAGATTATTTTACAGTACATTTTTAGATGCAATTTTGTTATTGTTTTTCTTCTTTTGTATTCCTTTAAATCAACTCTCATTATTCTAATTCTATACGTATATGTAGTTTCTGTGTTGTCACTTTGGGTATTGACACAACCTTTGAAAATGCCACTTACTCATGACTTGATCACTTATTCTTATCCTTACAAAAAATGTGTTTAATTTGATCTGAGGCTTGACAGTAAAGAGTTAATGTGTAAGAAACTCTTGAGTTCAGCTTACTTGTTAAGAAGTAACTCCGCAAGTTTGGCTCCTTCATTGTGTATTTTGGCAAGTCTCCGTGGTCACCTGCCTGGATCTTTCTCATCTGGGTTTGTAGATTCATGCTTTGTGTTTTGATGTGCTTGTGCATGAAGTGTCTTTACCGTTTTGAAGGTTAATGAGTTATTTGACAGTCCGTAATTAGCAGCATGCAGGTTTTTATGACATGAGGGCATTTTTGGGTGAACTCTGTCACTAAAGAGTGATTGAAAAAGTCCATTTCAATGCTGTTTGTTCAGTCATTATACCTGCACTCATCTCTTGGGTTTCTTAGCCCCTTAACACCCATTTCTGACCTGATGTCAACTATTGTGCTTTTAAAGTTATACATCATCAAATTTTAAAATCCAGTCATGTAATATTAAACCCCAAAAGATTTAAAAATACACTCCCAAATGCCTCTTTCCTTCTTACAATCTTTCCCCGTTGTTTGACATTGTGATATCTTTAACCCGTTGATCTTTCTTTGTGCTGTTTATATTTCAGGACTACACGTTGACCATGTATTTCCAGCAAGCCTGGCGAGACAAGCGTCTGTCGTATTCTGAGATTCCTCTGAACCTGACACTGGATAACCGAGTAGCTGATCAGCTTTGGGTGCCGGACACATACTTCCTAAATGACAAGAAGTCTTTTGTACATGGTGTAACAGTGAAGAACAGAATGATCCGTCTCCATCCAGATGGCACTGTGCTTTATGGGCTCAGGTAACAACTCAAACACATCTTTCACCTAATAATCATATACAGTATAAATAAACAGTGGCATGCATACAAAATGCATACTATTTTTTCATTTATTTTAGTACTGTCCTGACTAAGTTTTTCTACATTTAGTTCACAAGACAAAAAATAAATAAATAAATAATAATAATAAAAAAAAACACCCTTCATTATTAAAACCACAAACCTTTAGTTCAAAAGTTGGTTCTTAATGTGTAAATTGTACTTAACTTCGGGAAACATGTATGTGTCTTCTGTTGCTTCCAAAAGGGCAGTTCTAAATGGTATATTTCAGCAAAATAAGAAAGATCTGAACATTTTCATTGTGTTCAAAAGTTTTCACCCCCGGCTGCATTATGCTTTCTTCTAGAGCATCAATTAAGTACCTTTCTGAATATTGCAATTTGTATGTATTTGTTTTACTTTACTTTGCGTTACAATTAGGAACAGCCATGTTCCCTACTGTAGATGTACAAAACACCAAACTAATTAAAATTGTGTATCTATGTGATACAATGACATAATTTACATGATTAAAAGAACAAATTAATTAAGATGAGGATTGCGTCACGGCTTCTTCAGTGCCTTTTCTGGACAGTCCATGATGAGAAGCTTCTTATTGATTTAATTCTCTTTTTGAGTCAGATAGGAAGCCAGTAGAACTTAAAAGTTGGCATAGATGTCCTTGTGAACCGAACAAAGTGAAGTGAAAGTTAACTTTACTCAAGATACCGCAGTCAAAACAAGTTAAGGGAAGGGTTGTGGAAAATAAAATCCCTGTCCTGATATGGTTTCATTTCTCAGAGAATCACTTGATAGCATTATTAATTCAATAAAATAATTATAACATAGATAGAAAGAAAGATGAGCAATAACTGAGAACTCTTCTGAGTTATGAAAGAAATACAATTGACCCAGCTGACCCACAGATTTACTTTTGACATGATAATGTTACTATTAATGAGAAACTAATTAGTCTTTATTGAAGTCCTCTATAACCTATACTCCAGTAAAGATCCAGCCTAATAAAGCAGCCTGCGGAAAGAAGCTCCCCTCTCTCATCTCTCAGCTGGACTTCAGGATCTTTTAGCACATGGTTAGTTGACTGTGCACTGGTAGTTACATAACCTCTCATCTCCTTTCTCTGGAGCGAAGAGCAATTAGCCAATTGTTTAAGAGCATGATTCATTGGTTATTAAAATCTGGCATAATATTGCTGGGGCTATTTGGCTCCTCGTTTATTAGAGAGCTGCTGTCCAGTGCAATCTCATCTGTCATTAAACTGTGTAGTCCGATCAAAGAGTTCAGCTCATTATTCTCTTTGTTGTTCTCAGATTTACATATTTGAATAATATGCTGTCAGGTTTTGTGTAACCTGTCATCCGCTCTAAGACCTGTCACATTTTCTCTCTAACGCTAAACTTGTGATGTAATTCACTCTAAACTATGTCATCAACACGTAATATAAAAGTTTTATTCATTTAAAAACAATAGGTATTGTACAAAATATGTGTGTGAAATGTGCAGCAAGAGAACACACTTTTATGATAACTCTATTATTCACGCACCTGAACATAAACAGTGGGAAATGCTTTAGAGGATGAAAGATGGATCCAGTGTCCACAAGAAAACAGTCAATGTCTCTGGTATTTTGAAATGATTAAAGTATATTTGAAAAATTAATTAACCTTTAGCGATGTTTATACTATCTACAAATCTACAAATCATATATTTTACAATGCATTTGAATGCATTTGAGCTTTCATAATCTGTCTAATGTCAAGTATAGATTCTAGACTCATCTATTAGACGTCTTTTTTTTTTAAGAATTGTCCTGAATTAATGGATTTTGAATCATGGTTAATCAGCCATTGATTACCAGTTTTCTAAAATTACTCATCTTATTACTGAACAGTTACTGTAATGCTTCATATTACAGTAGTCCAGTTGCATTTGACATTTTACAGTAAATATATTTTAAACAGATATGAATACTATAACAAACACACAAACATGTGCCTGTGCAGAGTTGCGATTTTCTTATCTATACCATAATGACACTGTAGTTTTTCAGGCTGTTAGTAAAAGTGTAACTGTAAATCATAGAATCAATATAGTAACATATAGTAATGTGCACACTTGAAACTGATATTTGCCATACTGAAGCCACAGTATATGAGGGAATACTGAAAGAGTACACTGTTATATTAAGGCCATTTTGCCAGTGCACGCATTATAATCTTCGTGTGTCATTCTGATTACACAATTATGTTTATTGACACAAAGTATTTTTCTTAGATAAACTATAAGGGTTTTGGTAAAGATACTATTCATTCGTGTTAGGAACTAACATTAATGCACTTCATGGATAAACTACACATTAATTAAGACATTAACTAAGATGGGTACATCATCATGATTTGTGATTTATTTTTTACGCATTATCATGATGTTTTCTTTGTTCACAAAGAAAGAGAAAGAAGAAAAGTCTTTACTATCTACTTTGGATAAATCTGTAGTACATAAGTTGTCATGAATTTGTGCAAGAAATAGCATTTTTTTTGCGTAGATAAAACAACTTCAATTACCAAATAAATTTACAAAAATCCAGATTACCTCACTCATGTATGCAGACTAGAACAGTCTATCATCTAATGTGATCTAATGTTTTGTTGTTGTTTTTAAATGAGTTATTATGCATGTTCATATAGCCCTCAAGGTAAAACACATCCCTACACTGGCAAATCACAGCACAGAGCATGTGAATTCTGTTGGAATCGAAATCTAGTTCCATTCAAAAACTAATTCCGTTCCAGAAGTGAAACGTGTATAATGGATAAATTCATTCCACACAGACTAATGCATTTCAAGTGTTTATTTTCATTAGTTGTCAGTTATAATCATCAAAATTAATAGAAATAAACACTTGAAATATATCAGTCTGTGTGGAAGGAATGTATACATGAATTAGTGAAATAAATCAACTTTTTGAAGGCATTCTAATTATGTGACCAGCACCTGCATTTTGGCTCAATCATGGTCATTTTTGTTTAATATTCTCTCTTGACTCCTGCAGTGTGTAACACTATACCTCGGACATGTTTAGTATGTGCTCGACAGTGTTTGTAAATTGTCCCTCAGTAAGACTTCAGTGCGTCTCAAGGTGATGGATAATCGTACAGGCCAGTCTCATTCGTCTTACTCAGAGGCTCTCTGCATAACAAAAGAACACGGAATATCAAAGTGGACATTTAAATGAGAGACTACATAAATCTGCTATAATGCAGCTGTGCAAAAGGATGTGCTTCTAATCATATACATATATAGCAATAAATCAATTTATTTCCATGTTGAAGTGAAGAAACATATCTGGTTTTAACCAGAGCCTGGTGAGTGTATTCCCATTATCATCATATAATAATATTTTAGACACACACTGTTGTATTTGTACTCAATCATGAATATTGAAGGTGAAGTAACTTCTGCATAATCATCTCTGTATGAGACAGCTGTCTTCATGGAGTTTTTGCATTCAGAAGAACCCGAATGAGAGCAGATACACTGTGTGGGCAGCATAACTGGATCTGACCAGTGCACATAACCTAACCTGGAGTCTTTTATTAATATCTCCCTTCACTTCACCCACATCCCAGGAACACTGACACATAAGGTGGGTGGAGGTGACATGGCACAGAATGTGCAGTAAGTACATTAACTAGCTAACTAACAAACTATCTTAATGATACATTTGTGCATTAATTAAATGACAACATGCTCTTTCTGTGCATCGTGCAACAGGCGCCATAAGTTTCAATGTTATATTGTAATATTAGGTACAGTGGATTTACAGAAACTGTGTGAAAAGATTCATTTATGAATTACATAAGGCTATACAGAACCAATAACAGAATTATACTTAAATGGGTTTATGTAGTGTTATGCTTTAAGCGTGAGGAATTAACTTGTTCTTCATTTAACTGAACATCAACACATTTTCAAATTAATGCAATGTCAATAAAGCATTTTATTGCTTTCATATTATTATTATTATTATTATTATTGGTCCCACTTTTTATTAAGTGTCCCTAATGCTGTACATGTGTACTTGACCAGTGTGTATACATGGTAACTCCTCAGGAACTCCTCACTTAATATAAAGTGTAACATTCTGGACACCAACCACAATTTACATGTAAATTTCCTGCCCGCTGCTGTGTAACATCAGAGTAATTACATACTAAATACATAGCAATTGTCTAATATAACGTGCAGCACTTGACCAAAAAGTGCTGATAGTCCTGTTACACATTTGTACTCACACACACCATTCTGAAGGTTGTTACGTGTGTGAAGTCACAGAAATACTACAGCTGTAGATACTATGTAGCAATGTGTACTTACACTGTGGTTACATACTACATACACATCTAGTTACTATGGAAGTACACAGGTATTAGGGACACTTAATATAGAGTGGGCCTTTATTTTTTATTATTATTTTCTTGATACAGTAATTGTTTTTGTAATTATCACCAATTATTACACGGCTCTCTGTAATGCTTGATTCTGATTGTTCAGTTGAGACATTTGCAGGTTCATTCTTTTCAAATACTAATCGCTCCAAAGTAATAACGCATAGCCGGTACTACTTGTATGTTTAAAATCCCTCCGCGCCAACAAAGATTATCTTGTGACAAACACTGGACAACCACAATTAACCATGGAAAATTTAAAATACATTGGTTGTTATATATTCATATGTAGATTGTCACGCTGTAGGCGTGCCCTGTCTGTGTCTTCATGTGTCCATGTGCCTGTGTTTATGTTTACCTGCTGTCTCCCATGTACTTTCAATCATTTGTAACCCCGCCCTTGTAATTAGTGTTTGATTCTCTGCCAGCTGTGTTGTCCAGGTGCCTTCAGTCTTTGTCTTGATTAGTCTTTGTATAAATTCACTCCCCTGGTCTTGTATGTTTGTCAGTCTATGATGTTTCTTAGTGGATGTGGTTCGTGTCAGTTTGCTTTGTTTCACTTTTGTCCTTGTTTGTTTTTTTTTTTCATTAAATGTTCTTAAAGAGAACTTCTGCCTCAGAGTTTTCCGTGCCGCTGGAAAAGGCTCATGACTCGCTTCACCCGCAGCTACTATTGCGACATAGATGTTATAAATTGTCTTACTAACATTTGAATGATATATCGTTTCACGGAAGGATGAAAATGTTAATTTAAAACAAATATGCCAATGAAATGTTTCAAATTCATATTCATGTCCAGTTTCTTATGTGGCAACTAGCCTCCGCTTCACACTGTTGGGCTTATTTCTGAGATAACTACCGGCTGCCTCTACATTATCCCTTACTTAGAAAAGTACAAAAAGTAATATTAGACCCGAGTAGGCCTAAATATTTCATAACTTATATAATATCATGCATATTTTTTTCCTATTTACATTAATGAGAATGTTATTATTATTATTATTATTATTTTAGTAATAATAATCGTGCACATTTTATAAAAACAAAACCAAAATACAAAACGTAATGGCTTGTAAAGGCTTAATTTTCTTGTTTCTTCTTTTTCATTTGATGGTAAAACTTGCTAGGCTTGACTAGTTTTATGAGACTCATCCATAACCGTGTTAGTGTAAATGCAGGTCAGAGAGGCAGATGTCTGAATGCTTTGATTTAAGCCCTAAAGCTACAAGCACAGAAGTAAATCCCAGCACACCTGAGCTTCACATCGCTGCTGCACTTCTTCAGGTCAAGCCATCTAACAGTGTTTGGGGGGTTTGTCCCTGTTTCTCAACACCACCTTCATCTCCAAAGAGAAGGCAGAGATGTCAGCAGAAAAAAAAGGCAATTTGCTGCTTGGCATCGGGTCAGAAGCTTTATTACCTCAGGATTCTAAAATTGCAGTTCCTACAGTTAGCAGAAAGACAGTTTAACAGAACAGTGTGACGCTAACATTTATTATTATTATTATTTAAGTTGTTCAATCCTAAGTATACTGTACCTCTATATCATTGTTGCTCTTATCTGACTTATTCCTGGTCTCGAATGAGCTGATGAGTTAAATCAGGTGTGTTTGATTAGAAATGGTTAGATGTGACAAAGTGCTGATGGTATATTAGGGCCTGGAATAAGTACATTTTTAGATGTCCTCAATCAGTTTTTAATACAATTGACTTACTGTTTACATATATATTAAGAAAGCAAACAAGCAAGCAAAATAAAAAATTGTCAAAATTATAAATTTTTCTTTTATGACAAAATATATTTGTATTTGTATATTAACCATCTGGGATCTGAGGCTGTTTAAAGCAAAGGTGTTAAGAAGTAGAGGGTTGGGAAAAGGTCATGTTCCATGAAGATATTTAGCAAATGTCCTGCCGTAAATATATTAAAACCTAATTTTTGATTAGTAATATGCTTTGCTAAGGACTTAACTTAATTGGAATTTAGGTTTTATTTATTTATTTATTTATTTATTTTTTGCACCTTCAGATTCCGGATTTTTAAATAATTGTATCTCAGCCAAATATTGCTCTAAGCCTAACAAACCTTAAAAAAATATTATTTATTTAGCTTTCAGGAGATGCATGCATGCACATAAACTGGTTTTGTGCTCCAGGGACACATATGCACAGACCCTGACATAAGTCTTGTCGCTTGTGTACAAATTCATCTTAAGTGCCACTGAAATTGTAATGATCAGACGGAACACAAGAGTTGAATGCAAATCAGGTGAGATTTATTTCTTAAACTTGGATCTTACAGCACTGTAGATCCAGTCCACTCACAAGCTTTCTAGGTATCTGTTTTTGAACGTTCACAATAAGATACACAATCTAATGCAGTTTATAAATTGATTTGTAAAGAAAAGTATATTAATGCTGTGCTCTAGAACTCATTGTGTATTGTTGGAAAAAGCAGCATTTATATATTTAAATAAATCGAAGGCTGTATGTCATCGTTTTTATTTTGTTAGCATTTCCATTAGTCTTTTACTTTCAATATCATCAAAAATCCTTTCAATAGCATTTCAAGATTTTGCGCTTCTTCAATAATAATAATAAAGCGAGTTTGGCGTGCTGTCGGGGGCGAGCCAGTGGTTCGGAGAACCTCGTGCCCTAGTAACGATAGCCCTAGCTAGGGCGAGGCTCGAGGCTGGATCGAACCCTGCGTGCCCCCCTGGAAGGAGTGAGGGGAGGAGAAGTGGAGGTGGAGGGAATGCAAAAGCGAGATACTGAAGGGAAGAAATCTGGCTTATTTATAGTGGAATTTTAGTTGTCCGATTGGCTAACAATGGAGGCGGTAATCATTAGCTGATTGTTAACAGCTGGGTTGCATTTCGACCGCGCTTTCTCTTGAA
>JAUMHP010000078.1:12681035-12701659 GCA_032361065.1 Enteromius trimaculatus | reverse complement strand
AGATAGGGAGTTGGACTTCCAGTCCCAGGTCTGGCAGGGATTGTAGGTGTTGGGAGTGAATAACCAGTGCTCTCCCCAACTTTAATACCACGACTGAGGTGAGACCCTTGAGCAAGGCACTGTTCCTCTGGGTGTGTGTGTGCTCTTGGATGGGTTAAATGCAGAGCATAAATTCCTAGTATGGGAAACCATACCTGGCATGTCCTTTCCTTTAATATCTTCTAAAACTTTATTTTGATGAGTCCACAACACACTGACTTTCAGAAACTTTGCAAGTGTCTTGTTCTACTAACCCTAAACCTATCCTAACTAGTCTACTGTGAGAGTTATAGACTCGTAGTTGACATGTAGGTGCAAAGTTACATATATCTAGTAGAATTGTAACCGAAAATAATTTTGCACCAAAGGTAAACTATAATCAACAACAGCAAGAATTATATTCTGATTGTTTTGTATAGTACAGTTTTACTTAACTAGAGCTCTGGGGATTTTAGTTTATTGTTATGCAATTGAAACCTAGTCACATGCTGCATAATGGTTAAGTTGACAATCACAATTAATTAATGTTTTCTGATCTTGATTGCTGTCATTTGTAACATGTAAGTTTTTTGCACTTTAACTGATATAGGCTTAAAATCTCTTCCAATAATTAATTGGTTAATTATTAATTCAAGTAACTGCAAATTATATTCATGCTCTTCTAATAAAACAACACAAAAGACTAATAAAACTGCACGATGCATATAAGTATGTTTCTTCAGGAACCTCGATTGCAAACAATAAAGACGAGATTCATGTTTGGATTTATTACAGCACATAATAGAATAGAATAGAATTGTTACAAAAGAGTTCGGGAGAAATAGCGAGTTCACGTGCAAACAGTATTTTAGTCAAGGCTCAGGGTCAGGACAATAATAGTCGAGTGCCGGCAGACAGTGTTACAGGAGACAAAAACAGAGGCAGAGTCGAAAAACAAAGCAAAAGGTCAAAATACTGTTAAACAGGGTCCTTGGGGAAAGGGGTACCTCTGACTGTGTTGGTGCATCATTAATTCTATCAATGAATTGATAATACAAAGTTATTATAAAAAAAGCATTTATTATTTATTTTTCTTTTCTTTTTTTTAAATCAAGATGAACATGTTTTATGAGATTCACCCCAAATACCCTGTGAAATCTTTTTTTGTGTGTGAAAGTCATTAATCAAGCATAGTAACGGACATTTGTACTGATTTGATTGTTTTTTTCTTCAGCACACATTCTCTCTCTTTCTCTCCCTCTGTGTTTTGTAAGCCTCCGCTTTTTTCCCGTCATCACTGATTATGTAAGGCTGATGTAGGCAGCGAGCGTGCAGGCTTCTCAGTGTGAAGAAAAGAGCACTCTTTGTGATTGCTGTCTGGCCTGGCCTCATTCATCCACACAAGTGCAGAACGTTGGACAGAAGGCAGAGTCTGTGTGGATGTATAGGACGAGCAGATACTGCTGTTTAAAGCTCATCCTGATTAGAATCATTAGGCATTTGATTGCAAATGTGTCTGTACATGGATAGAGCTAGAAAATGGCCAGTTTTCCTCTGTGTATCACAACACGAGAGAGAATCAGCTGCATAACTCTCTGATTTAGCAAGAGGAGGACAGGATCTGCTGTGCTATTGGTCAAGTTTAATCATGTCTAAATTGGTTCCATATGCAAATTATACTCACAGTGCTTAGCAGCCAAGAGAGGTGATGATGGGGAACAGAGAAGGGTGAAATATTTCAGTGGCATCACCTTTAGCTATACTGCTAGTAATAATGATAAAAACATGATGGTTTATGGAGAATAATAACTCTGCAGCTCATAAGCTGTGCAATACCTGTCACAGGATTCATAGTTAATGTCATGAAAACTGTCAGAATGACGCTGAGTGGATATTTCAATGCATAAAAAGACAACTATTTGTTAATCAGCGGTTAGCTGGAGGCAGGCTTTGTGTTTCACTGATTAAGGTGCATAACTCCCACTCCGCCAGCTGAAAGCATGAAAAATCTGAATCATCAGCTGAAAGAAAAGAATGTTGAGAAAGCCCCCTCACACGTGCACAGATGTTTAACTGACTTTCTAAATGAGGACATGCTCAGGGTGATCTGTTTGGATTTTTAACAAACTAACAGTGCTCTTATGTTTATTGTTAGGATAAAAATACATCATCAGTGCACGAGCAACTTCACTTCAAAATGTTATGCCTTTTATGTGAGTAAAACTTTACCAATGCAATCACTTTTTAAAGAAGTTTACAGGAAAAAGTTTATTTAGATTTTATTTTGGGTTTATTTTATTTTTAAAACTTTATTTTGATAGTCCACTTCAGACACTCATAGGGTTGTCAGAGACGGTAGGTTTGTATTTAGGTTGGTAGCTCACGGGGTACAGAGGTGTACTTGAGAGACGAGGAGCTCCGCTTCAATCCTGTGTAACTACACTTCAACAAAACAGTTCAAATGTGTGTAAAAGGAAGTTAGCATGCATTTATATAATATATATATATATTTTTTATTTGTAAACACTATTGGGTAGGTTAAGGGTTGGGTTTGGTGTTTGGTGTGGGACATACAGGATTTCCAACATGATTCTGAACCACCGCAATGTGGTAATGTGCCCGGGGTTCACGTATAGATCCAGTGTCCACTCAGTGGACATTTCTCTTTGAAACTGTGGCGAAAAATGCAGTAAGGCATGCAAAAAAAGCGTTACACATATGTACATATTTTTATGAGACCAGGATGCTTGAAACACAATCAAAATGACCAACCTGTCCCCCAACTAATACGCCCGTATAGGTTGTTTGTAGAATAGCGGTGAAATGCGACCCATCAGAGCCATCATTTTATCGGCCATGTGATTCAGGGTTGGTGTAGCCCAGTTTGTAGAGAGATGCGTTATAAGACGTGATGAGACGTGATCATGGGTTTGAACCCAGAGGTTCATAAAACCCTATAAATCAAGATTTTGCACAATTTTTGTAACAGGTAGGTTTAGGGATGGGTTAGTGTGGCCATTTGTACAAATTAAACCTAGTAAAATATATTTTAATCACAGTGAGATCGCTGTAAAAACAGGTTAGGATTTTTGATCATTTCATGACTGTCACACGGTAGCGTGCCCTGTCTGTCTGTATGTTGTTATTTCTCATGTCATGTGCTTCAGTGTGTTTGTCTGCTCCTCATCTGTAACCCGCCCTCTCATCAGTGTTTCACTCCCTCCCCTCCGTGTTTTGCCCAGGTGTGTTTGATTAGTCCTTGTATAAATTCCATGTGCCATGTCTTGTTCAAATGTCAGTCGTTAACGTTACATGTGTTTTTGTTTTGTCTTACTCTGCGTTGCTCGTGCTTGTTCCTCGTTTTCTTTGTTTTTTGTTTTAATAAATATCAAGTTCACCTTATTCCTGCCTTCGTGTCCACTCTGCTCGCGAGGAAGCATGAGCGCGAGTGAGTTCAGCTCTCATTGTGACAATGACGACAGATGCAATACGACACTGTCATTATTTTTACGACCGCTAAGAGAGTGTTTGCGCTTAAAGCATAAATATAAGTCGTAATAAGGCACTTGAACAAATGACATACAGAGTGAAACTTTTATTACAGTATTAGCACATTCTTAGATTAGGGTTAGGAGAATATATTGACATGTATTTGTGAAGTTACTTAAAAGTCAGTAGAATGTGTGTTGTGGGACCATCAAAATAAAGATAGACAGTCTACTAATACTCAAATGACTACAAAACCATTTAGGTAAAAATTTAAAATAGAAAACACTTGTTAACTATTAACTATAACTTTGATTATGGATGTA
This sequence comes from Enteromius trimaculatus, assembly GCA_032361065.1. NCBI lineage: Eukaryota > Metazoa > Chordata > Actinopteri > Cypriniformes > Cyprinidae > Enteromius > Enteromius trimaculatus. The sequence continues at coordinate 12,697,829 of JAUMHP010000078.1, read as the reverse complement.
GAATAAGGCTTTAATTTGTGCTTAATTAGCACTGATAATATTCTAGTAGTATGCATGCTAAAAAGCAACTAATACTGTAGGTGTAACAGTAAAGCAAAGTGTTACCGTCCTTCTTTCCAAGATTTATGGTAGTCAACTGAATCTTGTGATTTGCACTCTTATTAATGCAGGTATCACTACTGTGCTGACCATGACCACCATCAACACACATTTGCGGGAGACGCTTCCAAAGATCCCGTACGTCAAAGCCATTGACATGTACTTGATGGGCTGTTTCGTCTTCGTCTTCCTGGCTCTGCTGGAGTACGCGCTGGTCAACTACATCTTCTTCGGCAGAGGACCGCAGCGGCAGAAGAAAGCTGCAGAGAAAGCCTCCACAGCCAACAATGAAAAGATGAGAATGGACCCCAACAAAGTATGTTTGAGCTTCACACACTACCGGTGTTTATAGTAGCTGCACAGTAACTGATGGGAATAACAAGGCAAATTGTAAAAATAGTGGTAACACTTTCTTTAGTCCTTTTTTGCAAACTATTTAGCTTTTTATGTAAAAGGGTTTTTACAAATACATTGATTTAATCCCATTGAACTGATTACATTCTCACACTGCAACTCGTCACATTTGGCTCTTGGTCAGGACTCTTTTGCATCGCTTAGGAAGATCAAGGTACCCCTTTTTAGTCACTTTTCGACATGAAAGGTCCTCAGTTGTTTGTCTTAATGTAATGGTTTGCATGCAAATATACATTTATTATATAATTTTTTACTTTTATTTGAGCACCAAACCCCACCCCTACCCTAAACCCACCCACCTCTGAATAATATTAACACACACACAGGTAAATGTACTCACAGGTATTTATTGCACAAACTAATCATAAACAAGCAGTATAAATACATTACAAACAAGTCGTGTCACATTGCAAGTCTTCTGAAGCCATACAAAGTCTTTATGCAAAGAAGAGAGTAAAACAAACATACTCCTGTCCCGTAGCACCACGCAATCGATCACGAGATACACAAGAGCCCATAGTATTTCACAACCAACGTTGACGTAAGGATTCTTGTAGTGGTATTTTTTGAAATCACAGACTGCAGCAGCACACAGGAAGTACACGGAAGACGGCGCTCAGAAATGCTCATAAACGTGTAAATAATATAATTTAACTAAAACGGTTTTGACTGTTTACATTGAAAAATCACACCCCTACATAAATGCAACAATGCAATTGTTTTTACCCAATATATCCTTTAATTATGACGATAAAATTATCGTGTCATCATATTGATGCTAAGGGATTCCTATTTAAAACAACGGAGGACCCTTCACGTCGAAAAGTGACTAAAAAGGGGTTCTGTGATCTTCATAAAGCAACCCAGAAGGGTCGAGCGTCAAAATGTGACGTGTTGGGAGTGTGAGAATGTGTTGTATAAAACGGAAGCAACGATCGCTCAAGTCACTGGAAATCGCCATCTCTGATTATAAATAAATGACTTCAGGTGATTTTGTCGCAATAAATTGATGTCAGTGTCAACACCTTTTACTTGTGAATGGTTGTTTTGATTGTTCTGTCTAGTCCGTATTCATATCTTCACCACAATTTCAATGTCTAACTTGATTGTTGCTAGCGTGAGACTGCCCTGTGAAATCTGTATATTTCGAGTAGTTTGCATGTTTGATAGTGACAGCTGTGGCTCTTAAACACAGTCATTATTTTATGATTTTAGTTTGCAGTCAAATAACTAGTAGTCGGTTGGCTGTTGGAGACATCAGATGTGGGTTTATTTAAGGGTAGAGGTACTTTGTGCATTTAAAATGTACTTTTAAGCGTTTGCTATTGTTGTTGTTATTATTAGTAGCATTACTAAGTGCACATAAATCTTGTCACTGCTACATCAGTAATGTCTGTTCACTCTCCTTTACGACATCAAACCTAATATATTTGGCTATTTGGTAATATACATTGGGTCAAAATTCTGTTTTATTTTTTGAATTACATATGTAAGTGGCAAGAATAAGTTTGTGAAGCATACATACTTTAATTGGATTTCTTCATTGATTAATCATAAAAAAGTGCTTCTTCTAAATTATAGACAAACATCATCTGGCTGCTCTTGTCGTGTCAAAAATGACCATTTATTTTAAATGATTATACATTTGATGTATTATAATGTAAAATTGTATGTTTGTAGTGGATAGCATGGTTCTAAGTTATATTTATGGAGCAGTGATGGTCTAGTTATTACCTGTTGACCCCACAAAGCCTGGTTATTGGTTATCTGCTCTTCTCTGGGAAGAGTTAAACAGGTCTTTAACAGGTCCCTTTACTAGTTCTTTAAATGGATTACAGAGATACATAAAGCTGCTGGAAAAGGTTTTAAAAGCACTGTTAAAGACCTGGATCCTCGTGAATCCACAGTAAGACCTCATTTCTCTGTGACAAACATCATCCCAGTTGTGGTTTAGTGTTGCTTTGTTAAATCAGGACACTTTACGGTCATTAAAGGAATAATGAATTCAAACGTGCATGAAGACATTGACCTGAGACCTAACGTTCACTGTTTTATGGTTTCTACATAGATAGCTGCTCTGAATAAGCCATATAACCTCAAAGCCATATATAGATATATTCATGAGGTGAGCAGAGCTCATTACCATTTAAAGAGATATGCACCAAATAGGCTCGCTGTGAACAGAGCTGTTTTTGGCATGGCAATTGGATTGGAAAGAAAAGTTTGGAATTTGGTAACACTTTATTTTAAGGTGGCATAAAACAGAGCAATTTATTTTCTATTATAATTTCATTTAAAATTATTTTTATTCGTTTTCTGAATGAGACATGCATGCGTTAACGGAGCGGGATAATTTTTTGTGATTTATATATTTTTTTTTGGACAATCTTTTGGTAGCTGTGTAACTCTTTATTTTAAGGTGTCCATACTATAGAGTAATTACCTAGTAGTAGCTGTTGTACTTACATAAAACAACATGTACTTATTATGCAGATGTAATAGGCTGCTACTGTTACACTTTTGTAACCCTTTTTTGTCTGTTACACAGCTACTTAGGTAAGATTGTCACATGTGATTGTCACATGTCATATGTGCTCTGTGTAACAGTAGTTGTCTATTACATCTTCATACTGTAATTACAAACTGTAATTAAAGGCTGTTCCATAACGTACATTGTATTTCATTTAAGCACAATGGCTACTACTAAGTACCTATTTAGGCAATTATTCTGTATTATGGGCACCTTAAAATAAAGTGTTACCAGGAATTTTAATCAAAGTACACTAGACACTTCATGAAGACTCGTCCCTACTTAATGAAAGTTTGTTACCGGATGTTTAGATGCTGTGGCATAACCTAAAGAGGAAGACAACCCAGAAATGCAGAGACAATTGAGAAATTCAAGGGTACTCTATTGTCTACTCTACCATCTTAGTATGTGAGTGAAATTAAGATCCGACATTTTAGGACAAATCAAGGCAGAAGTCAACCCAGATATTTGGGTTCACAAATGTATTGTTGCCACTGTGAGATAAACGTGATGCATATAAAAAAGAAGCACTCAAGCTTTATAAGACTTTTTGATTTATCTATTTGGTTGGTCTATCATTATTTCAGGAAAAACATATTGCTTATGTCAGGATAATGCTGGCTTGTAGTGTTCTATAGTTAGAAGATAAACTAATGTTTAGTTGTTTATATATTTTATATAATTGTAACACAGAGACATAGATCAGTAATTCTCAGCCAGTTTTTCTTCAGGGTCCAGAATAGGCTTTTTATTATTGTCATTTAGAACTGTTTTCACCTGGATCTTTTAAACCCTGTTAGAACATAATTTGTTTATTTATTTATTAGTTTGTTTGGCATTTGAAAACCACTAAATATAATAGATGAAGCTATAACATCACTCATGGAACTGGTCAAGACTCTTGGTCTTTTAGTTTGTTGAAATTGTGACAATGTTTCGCTGCTGCTCAGATGTTGTACATTGTAATATATAGGATTTTAGGATTTTGGGGCATAATCCCCAAAATGCCAGCATTGCCTCACACTCTTAAAGCCAACATGTAAGTTTCACCAGCTCTCTTGAAGTGAATGCTTTGACGGTGCTGATTTTGTATGCTTTCAGTGGTTGGTGGGAAATGTAGTTCAGAGAGACGATGCTCTGTATGCCAGAATGAAACAGAGGGATATTGACGCTCATGACTCCATGTGGGAACCGATCTTTGTGGATGATGCAGCATTAGGACTAGGCGATTCAAAAAATAAGGTACTGAAAAAAGTTCATCAAGAGAACGACGGCATCCGCTTTCCTCTTAAAAGAACTGTTGCCCAAACAGATAATTCTGTCATAATTTTTATGCTTTCATGTTGTCTAATGTTCTCTTTGAGAGAAAGTCATCAGTGGTCTATGATAAAAAAATAAAATAAAAAGGTATGTATTCAGATGACTGTACAAGTCATATGCACTACTTTTATGTTTGTTTGTTTGTTTTTGTTTTTTGTCCTATTGGAGCTCATCAGCATTCTGTTTCAGTTTTGAAGACAGACATGAGGGTGAGGAAATCATGACAGAATGTCTTTTTTTTTTATTTCTTTATTTTTTGATGAATTATTCCAATATGTTTTTGAGGGAGAACAACTGAAAATGTACTTTTTGTTTGTTTGTTAGATTTAGATAAATTTCAGTTTATTTGTCATCAAAAGGATATGATTTTGTGGCCATATATAGCATAAGTACTATCACCACCATGTCTTAAATTTGCTTTCCATCTCCATGCGTACCAACCCATGTCCACTGTGTTATTGACACTTTGTTGATTTGTCTCAATATGTCTTAAATACTGTGTTGAAATATTAAAGATGTTTTCCTGAAAAGCAGTAGGTAAGTCAGCATTTGATTTCTTGTTTTGACAAAAAACAAACAAACAAACAAAACAATTTTTGAGTTTACAGGATATCTAAAAAATCTGAGAATTTGAGATTTTATCAGATTCCAGATTTTCAAATAGTTGTATCTTGGCCAATTATCTTATCCTAACAAACCATACATCAATGGAAAGATTATTTGTTCATCTTGTTGATGTATGCATCTGCTGCTGCTTCTGGATCGGAGCTCCTAAATATCTCTTCATGTCGCACACAGTAGTTCAGTCACAAATACAACTAAAACGGTCCCATTGTAGAGCCCTGAAAGAAACTAGATCCGTTATCCGTTCTAACCTATTGTCTTTATATCTTAGATGGACCCCCATGAAAATATCCTTCTGAGTCCTCTGGAGATCAAGAATGAAATGGGCACATCGGAGTTGACGCTGGGTCTGGGTGACCCACGTACGACCATGCTGGCCTATGACAGCACCTCGCTGCAGTATCGAAAAGCCGGCTTGGCCAGACACAACTTTGGACGCAATGCGCTGGAACGCCATGTCGCGCAGAAGAAGAGCCGACTACGGCGGCGCACGTCACAGCTTAAAATCACCATCCCTGACTTAACTGACGTCAATTCAATCGACAAGTGGTCGAGAATGATCTTCCCCACCGTATTTTCCTTCTTCAACGTCGTTTACTGGCTTTATTATATCAACTAACTATATTCTCAACTGCCACATATTTTGATGTCCATATACCCTTCTGTCTGATTTTGCAATACAAGCAGGACTTATGTTGACAACTTCAAATCAGGACTAAATCTCTTCGGCCTTGGGTTCACCTTAATTGCTGGCTGACACGATACTCTAAAGAAGCTAAGAACAAATGGTGCCTGCTCCAAAAATCAATCGTTTTCAGTGCACTTGCATTTGGTTTGATAGAGTTTTATTTATCATTATTATTTTTTTTAATTATTTCTTTTAGGACTTAAAAATAGTTAGGATTATCAAAATAGTTACTGCTGCAAATTAGTTATCTTTATACTAATTACACAAATCAAAGACAAAACATGGATGTCCACAATTCTTTCCCCTTTTAGTCATTTCTAAGAGAGCAGCACTGAATAATTTAATATTTATATATACCTTTGTTTGTAATCTTTCTTGTTTTGATGGTTTATTAAGTATATTATGAATAGTTTTAACACAAGGTTGTATTTTCTACTTCTCTACTCACAGATAGTTTATTTATTCAAGAGAATTTATTATACACCTTTACATAACCTCATTTATTTTGATAAAACTTTTCACTGAAATACTGTACTCTGAATTTTATCCACACCTTTATATTTCGCCAATGCTAGTTTTATGTTTAATTTCGTGCTATAGAAATTTCGTGCTATAACACAATCCCAAATTTGATAGCACTCATAGATTTAATTAGTTTTTTAGCCAATCTCTCCGTTAGCTTTCCCACTCATTCTCATGAGTACTCGGTTCACTTGAGCTGTAAACGTCACATGACTGATTGCCATAAAGTGCATTGCTTATTGGCTGAACATGCACAGTCCCAGGCCTTTGATAAGTAGTGATAATCAAGAGCTGTGACATGAATGGAAGCAGACATGGAAAAAAATAAAGGAAAAAAAAACATGGCAAAACATGATAAATATTTGACATCAGATTATATGCTAACTTTCTAAGAGCTGTCAAAGGATGCATTTCGTCTTTAAAATCATGTGGTTATATCTACCAGGGCTGAGTTTCCCAAAACCATCGTAGGATTAAGGGGTTAGTTCTCAAAAATGAGAACTCTGTCATTAATTACTCATCCTCACTCACCTTTATTCATCTTTGGGACACAAATTAAGATATTTTTGATCGGATCCTCTAAGCAAGGATCCTAACACGATCAAGGCTCAGAAACGTAATAAGGACATTGTTAATGTAATACATATGACATCAGTGATTCAAACATAATTTTACGAAGCTATACGAATACGTTTTGTGCGCAAAAAAACACAAATAATAACTTCATTCATCATTTTGTCTCCTCCATGACACCCTATACAGCCAGAGAATGTCACATACATAAACAACATACACAACATATGTACGTATGCACGGATTCTTCGTACAATTACAGTTCAACCAATAATGTCACATGGATTATTTTAACAATCTCCTTGCTGGACCTTGATCGTGATAATTCCATTGCTGTCTGTGGAAGGTCAGAGAGCTCCCATAATTCATTAAAAATATTGTCATTTGTTGTTCTGAAGATAAACAAAGGCCTTACGGGTTTGGGACGGCATGAAGGTGAGTAATTAATGATTTTCATTTTGGTTGAACTCTCCCTTTAAGTTGATTGGACTTTCATTGGGTCTGCGGTGTGCTTAAGCTTACGATTCTTGTAGGAAACACAGCTCAGCATGGGTTGACCGAATGCTGACCAGCTAAACTTTGACATCTTGGGCCAGTTTGCCAAGATCTTTTGGCTATCATTAGTACTGTCAGGATTTAGTAAAGACACATAGTGACAAATCAGTGCTGAAACGGCATGGACAGTTATTTTTGTGCCTGACCTTATTTAATATGCGTTTGTAGGATGCTTCCCTTTCTGATGCAAAATTTATGGGAGGAGAGAAATAAAATTAATCATGCAACAAGACTTTTTTTTTTCTAATGTTTGCACTGCAAATATCGGCATTTCAGCCATTATTTAATGATTGCTTTGTGTGAGGATCAGAACATGCTTATACGGCTTCAGAAGACTTGAAAAGCATGTACAGCACTTTAGTATCGTTTTTAGCAGTCATCTGTAACTGTACTTTTATTAGCCCGTTACATGTTTTAAACGGTGGTTAAATTTAGGATTGATGCTCAAAAAGATCAATCAATATAAAAATATTTCTACTTTTACAGGTGTATGCAAAGGTTTAAATGCATTAGACATATTGGGTCCCTCTTATATTAGGCATCCTTCAATAATATCTGCTTACCTCTATAAAATGTTCATTGTTAGGCATAGTGTACTTATTGTCTTAGTGTTGTATGGAAAACATGCTATTAAGATGAGATACAGTTAATGTTAGAGACAGGTTTGTATATATATATATATATGCATACAATAAGTATATTGTGCACAAGTACATCTTTTTTTTAAAGCTTTGGTGTGAGAATGGGTTACTATTCAGGCTACTTTAGCATAAAGTTCATTCACAGATTAGACTAAGACTAAAATGTAAGTCTGATCTGTTTCAAATGAAAGAAAGAAATACTGACTGATATGAAAACATGTCAGTGCCTTTGTTTTGTCTCAAGGTAATGCTTTTTCCTGATCATGTTTATAAAAAATGACTTAAATGTCCTAATTAAACTATGGCCTTAGCCTGGTTTAGTCTAAGCCTTGTCTGTGAAACCAGGCCATAATTCCACACGAAGATCAAAACAGACTATAGAGTTGAGCTGGAAGATGTCTGGTTTAGCTGCTGCTAACTATCATCCAGATTCAGTGCTATAAACCTCTCAGTATTTGATATAATCTGATGTCTTGTAAACACTATTTCAAACAGTCTGCATGCCATCTCAGCCTGATTCAGCTTCTCTCTTTCTTTCCTTCTTTATGTGTTAACCGGCAACTTTTAAACATCTTGAATCGTCATTTTGATACTGATTTTGTTCGAAAAAGCCAGCAGTTAAGGAATCTCTTGGCTTTCTTTAGTGAAAAAGTGTTCACAAAAAATGAAGTCATTCCTTTGTGTTATGTACTGTAAATATATCTCTTGTATAGGATTGTTAAAACACTCTTTGTATTCATGAGAAGAGAGTAGCTCTGTGTTTACATATAAAATGAATTAAATACAGTGAATTATTGAGACGGCGGAGGGGCTTGTGGTGCAAAAGCGATATTGTAATTTTATCCTGAAACAAGACAAAATCCATCTAAAAGCGTCCTCCGCCGGTGAGAAGAGCATATGAGTACAGTTCAGCTTTACAATGCTTGAAAAAATATAAAAGCACAATACTGACCAGATTTAACTAAGAAGGTACGTATATACACATCTGTCATTTATTTTCTTTTTTTCCTCAATATGGTATAGTACATCTGTCATAATCATTTATGAATATATTTAATCCTGATAGACCTGCATGTTAGGTCTGCAGTTTTAATTTTATCAACCGTCACAGAGATGAAAGCAAAATGTCACGCTCACCAAGAGTTCTTTATAGTTGGGCATTTTATATCTCAGTATATCAATTATCAATGTTTTCTGGATGTTTTACTTTAATGAAAAGGCAGCTGGGTTTAAACAACTTAAAGCTCGATGAAGTAAAAATTAACCTTGATTTAATATGATTTTATCATCTTATCTCTCAACCCTTTCAATGAATAATGAAATATTGAATGATCTTACGAAACATTATTCATAACCAGGGAACTGTGGACTTGAAAGCATGCCAGAAATTAAGCAACATATTTATTACACATGTTTACTCATGCATCCCCCACATCTGTACTGCATGCGATACTGGTACCATACAACCAAAAAAAGAAAATCATATTTTGCTATTCATATTGCTAAATCGATTCAAGAAATGTTCAGAAGGAACTTAACATAAATTAGTAGTATATGAAGAGATATAAAACATAATATGAGTGTAGCTTCTGGACTCAAGGATGTGTGAATGCATTTAATTACCAATTCAATAGTTATTAATAGTGATTGTATATTCGAAACGATGGTGATTATGTAACAATTAAGTGTAACAATGTGGTATTTTCTGCTGTTCATTTATGGTCACAATTATTTGCACACGATCAATGCTGCAAAACAATTCATATCATTCACATATGTTCATACTGTACATGCAGAAATTATGTTTTTTTTTGTTAATTCTTTGCAAGTCTGAGCTTTAGAAGACGTCCCGGTGGTGTACATTGTTAAAGGAAACGATGTAGGAGAACTTGGGCATTAGGGCTTATTTTAATATATTTCAAAAACAATTTCTAGGTGTAAATATCAATTCTGGTACCAAACATCCAATTGGAGTCGGGTGTTCATGTAAATACGAAATACTTTCTAACAACGTGTAATGTAATATTTCTAAACTTTCTGGTTTGTACTTTACTGGCTAATGCAAAAGTTACCACAAAGCAATGCTATGAAAAATACTTGGTGACAAATCAATAATGTAAATAATTTGAAACTTGCCACTTGCTCTCCTTAGTAAACAAATTGTATTATTTATTTATTTATTTTATTTTTTTCTTAGGACTTGCGTAAAGTGTATTAGGGACAGAATGTTCTCATAAAAAGTCAATACTCACAAAGAGATATTTATGATATAGTGCATTTATTTCTTTATTTATTTTGATTTTGTAGTCCCTTCTCTTTCTGCTATTCTTTATCTAAAACACACTGCCATTCTAAAAAAAAAAAAAATGTATTGTTTTCTTTGTTTTATTTTGTGATTATATTTTCCATTCCAGGTCCTAAAATGACTGGATGCCACAATTTAGCTGTTTTAGCAGAACATTCTGTATGATTGTGTGTGAGATGCAGAAAGTATGGAAACGGTCTCTGAATGTGTGTCAGCACTAGTTTCTGAGAGCTGAAGAAAATGCAAATGCTCGGCAACTGCTTTGCTTTTTGTTTGTGCCTCTCATTCTTTTATTTTTCTTTTGATTTCATAGATTTTTTATAGGTTTGTAATACTCCAAAAAAAGCAGAAAGTCGTTTAGGAGCACTGGAGTAAAGACGGCGTGTGTGTTTGCACATGTTCACTGATTAAGCCTTAGCTTCCGTTCACAGAGGAGTCTAGTGATATCTCACAGCATCACAAAGGATGCATACAGACTGACAGGAACAATTCTTATAATCTTCGAAAATCTATGAACCCTAAATAAATACTGTATAAAACTCCAAAAGCTGTCTGCTTCTCATGTGTTTATTTTTCTTGTGTCCTCAAGCCAGCCTCACACACGCAGCCAATATCAGTCCTCTCAATCTAATGTTATTAAAAAAAAAAAGGTTTACCATCTGAGACTCCTATAATCTGTGATACACTGTACTGAACATATGTTCCACAACTGAACATATCAATACACAGATAAAGAAATGTTTGAGAAACAAAAATAATACATATATATATATATATATATATATAATAAAAAATAATACTGAATCTGAGAACTCCAAATTATATCACGCAATGACAATGATTATTGGAGAGAAAAGGTTTTATTTTATTTTGTTTATTTTTAGGTGCCTCCCTTTTAACTAATGAGTGTGAATTTGAAATAAATTGGTTACAAACAAAACAACAACAGTTTGGTTGTTGAGTTGTGATTTAAATTGGAGTGACAAGAAAATAAATAAATAAAACAAACACAATACAAATCTGTAATTTATTCTCTGTTGTACTATTCCATATTCATGTCAAAAGACCTATTCGATTTGAATTTTGTCAAATTATAAAAATAAATAAATAAATAAAATAGTCTAACTTAAAAGAGTGAATTTGCCAATTCGAAACTGAATCCTAGCAACCCATAGGATGAATTAGAGCATGAGTTTAATTGGAATGACAACATGATATAAAATAATAATAATAATAATATTAATATTTAGCCAGCTTAGTCCTTTTTATTTAGGAATTCATGAAAATGAATTTTCAGAACATTAACCACATTGATGTTCATGCCCAGAGGTTTCTCACAAAAGTGAAAAGTATAAGATCGCTGTCCATGATGATGTTTCCCTCCTGGATACGGTGAATGTTTAACATGAATAATGCAAAGATATTCTTCCTCAGGCATGTCGTTCCAGAGAAGACACCGACCGTGATGTAGATGACAATGTGTGGAAGACTGAGAAAAGCCACACTAAGTTACATTTCTGTGCTTCCATATCAGAGCCAAGTACGAAAATACTGACAGGCAATATGTAGAAACGACTTAATAATTACAACAGTATTGTTAAACAAATATTAAAGGCATATGCAAACCAAATTTGTGATTAAAAACAAAAATAGCAATTTAAATTGATTGTACTGAATGATCAGACACCAGGGCCTCATTTATAAAGTCTACATGTTCTCATTTTCAGATCTGGATCCATAATCAAGCACTCATATTTGTCTTTGATGTGGAAAAGTGCTCAGCATGACATCAGGGTCTGAGCTGATATATGCACTTTTTCTTGTCTGAGCACTGCAGGATTTTGGAAATGCAAGGTGTTCTTCTAAATAAAAGCGTTTGGAAGATGAGTGGAGATCTTTTACATGTTAATGACATAATTAGCAGTTCTTTACAGAACTGAAACTATTAATTTTTTGCGCATTAAGATCAAGATAATTTGCGATTCTTAGATTTCACATCTGAAAAAGAGGTGTATGTGTGTTTTCTGTGCATATGATCATTTTATGGATCACACAAAGTAAATGTTCAAATTCAGGATGGTTTCTGCACAATATTACTTACTTACTTATTAAGGACTAATAAACAGCCAACAGGCATGCTAGTAGTGAGAATTGGTCCCTAAATGTAATACTGTATCCTCTCACTGAAAATTCATTTTAAAAGAATTCTTATTGTGTTTGTGAATGGTGCATAGTTGTTGTAAGTATCAGTTACAAACTCACCTGGTTTGTATGAAAACGTTAAAGACCAACCAACACATGAGACAGAAGTTGTATGAAAGTGTGATGTGTTTGCTGCTATATGCTTTTATATGCAGTGAGTGGACTTTCTATAATGTGTGTGTGGCCGCATGCAGCGAGACGAACACCCCTTTGGGCACCTTCATGTCCGATGACAAGAGGTGCAATCTGTACTGCTCCGAATGAATGGAAAACTGATGTAGCCACTGAGCTCATTTATTTTTAAAAAATGCTTGAAGGTACAGCGGCGCAGAATCCTGAAGGAAGTTCCCTTCAAGTATTTTGTTCATATAGAATGAGCTGATGATGCACACTGACAACACGCAAGGAATCTCACTCTTGGAACTCAGACAGAGCCGGGTTCATTTTAAATAGCTGTCAATCTGTAAAAATTACTACATGAAAGAAAGTTATAAGACTGTTAAGGCTGCTCACTTTAAAGTCATCACATAGTAGTGCTCCAGTTTGAATTGTAGACAATAAATAAGGTATTAGGAAGGTAATATATATACAAGGTAAATATATGTATAGATCAAGAACAGATCATAGACAATAAAACGTCTCTGGGTTACAGAAGACCAGCCAGCTGCTTTGCAGATGTCCAGAACCGAGACACCTGCTAAGAAGGGTTTTGGGGCCGCCACGCTCCAAGTTGAATGAGCCTTGACTCCCATCGGTGAGGCCATAGTAATAGCGTCCACAATCCACCTGCTTAGAGTCTGCCTGGACGCAGGGTCGAAAATACCAATAGCTGGTCCGACCTCCTCTACAGGGCAGTTCTGTGGATGTAAGTGTCCAGTGCTCACACTGGGCACAAACAGTGCAGCCTCTCCTGGTCCAGAAAGAAGGAGGGCAGAAAGCCCGCAGCATGATAGGCTGTGGTGCTAACGTGGGGACAGTTAGAGACATAACCCACTCGCGGGAAAAGCAAGACTTTGGCCAGCCCCAGCGCAAAGTCCTAACAAGATGGGGCCACTGAGAGGGCCTGCAAGTGCCCCAACCTCTTGGGAGAGGAAACCACCAGCAAGCCCACAGTCTTGATGGTTAGGATTCGACCGGAAACCTCCTCAAACCTTGAGGGTGGAGTGGGTCAACCATGTGGACAACCTGATCTGCAGGAACTCCAGAACTGTACAAACCGATCAGTTAACTGTTAATATAGTTTCCTCTTGGAGGGAGCTCTGGATTGGAGAATGGTCTGAACAACCTCGGTTGAAAGACCGGAAGCTATGAGTTGTGCCTTCTCAGTTTCCTCACCCTGACTTATGGGCTGATATGCCGATCCTTATCTCCCCGGATTCCAGTCCTCCTATTTCAGATCTGGTTCCTGAAGTTCAGCCAGGAGGGCCGATCCAGTCACAGTCAGTAAACAAGATGGCGGTCACTTCTGAGTCGCTGCACCAGATGGCTGCACACTCTGGATGTAGAGTGTGGAGACAATGTTCCGTTTGAAGGTTTGGTTTCAGAGACATGGTCAGAAGCGCCGTTTAAAGTCTCCGCGGTTTCCACACCACAGTTATCGGGTCCTTGCCCCGAATTCAGGCCGGAGTGGTCCCCAGAACATTCCTCATCAATGAAATCCCATGAGGCCTCCCCCCAATTTTTTTTTGAGGGGTAGGTGTACTGGGGTCATGATGGGGAAGGGTGGTACGGGGATCGAACCAGGGCCTTCCAAGGGTCTTGATCTGCTGTGGCCTGCTGAAGGGCCTTATCCGCCGTGGCTCCTGGAGAGCTCTGCTTTACCCTGGAGGCCTCCAGAGAGTTTGCCCTGTCTAACCTCCAGGGTACCCATCTGTCCCTCCCCCAGCTCTATGGACTGTTCCGCCTGCTCTCCACCACCCTCCTTGAAATCTCTTGGAGCGTCTGGGAGCCACTCCTTGGGAGGGGGCTCTGCCATGTGTTGTCCATGTGCTTCTTTGTTTTTGTTTCTGCCATGTGTTTTGTACTACCTGTTTTTCCGCCCCTCTCATCCATGTTTATTCCCCTTCCAGCTGTGTCTTCCAGGTGTACCGTATTACGTCTTGATTAGTCTGTGTAAATATATTGCATGCTTTGTCCCGTCTTCAGTGTCTGTTGTTAAAGTTTCGTTGGATTGTCTATGTCTGCACAGATCTCAGCATTCTCGTCAGCTTTCTTTGTATCCTGTTTTTCTTTATTAAATGGTTCATGTTCATTTGAATTCTTGCCTCAGAGACTCCTTTGCCCACTGAGAAGTGAGAGTGCGACTGCCACAGCCCACACGTGCCACTGATCATTAATCAATAAAAGTATGAAAATACAATTATTAAACATTCTATATATATTCTCAAGAACCAGGCATTTAAAGCTGCACTTTTAAACTGTTTACTAATGCATTATAATGTTGGAATAATGGTTTATAAAGGACAAATTGAGTATTTACTAATGATAAAGTTATGATTCATAGTGTGTAGTTATTATTAAGTGTTACCGAGGTATCAAACCATTCATTTAAAGTAATCCCATATACATCTCTAATCCTAAACAATACCTAAACCTAACACTATTAATTATTACTAACTATTTTAATAAGCAGCAAATCAGGAATTTATTGAGGAAAAAGTATTAGTTAATAGTGTTTCCTAAAGTGTAACCAAAGTTGTTGGTTGTATCCAAAGAAACAAAGCATTAAAATATGCATATAAAAAAAAATATTGAAATATTTTGGGAGTGTGGCAAGAACAAATGGATAACAAGATCTCTGGGACTTTCTGATTGGTAGAATGGAATTTTATGTACAGCATCATGGGTAATGCAGTTTTTCCATTATGAATTCCATTAACACGATTATTTTATAATTAAGTTATTAAGAATTAATGCAAATAGATGGGTTCAGCAAAAGCATATCAATCATATCATAATAATCTTTGAGTTCACAACAGGTCTGTATTTTAAAATCAAAAAGTTGAATCTCAATTTGCCTATGGAGAAAATGAATGATTTTTTTTACTTCCAGAATTCAACTGTTGTGCTCTATGCAGGGTTAAAATATCAAACGTGCTGTAGATAAAATTAAAACAGAATGAACAGGGCTGCGTTCAAAGACATCACTTTCAGAGCATGATCGTACAAATAAGCAGAACCTGCGCTTGCATAAACATTTATCTGCCCTGCTTTGATGTTCAAATATTTCGGTTCACCTGGTGCAGAAAGACAAATTTGCAGTGTGGTGAAAGTGAAATGCAATGTATTATTCAATACCTGGGGTAGACTAGCAAAAGAGCAGTGCCACTGAATGCCATGCATGAGCCAATTTTACATGCTTAAATATGCATATGCACAGAAACGAGGATACGCACGCACTGCCAGTAGATTTCCGTTTGCTTTGCTTTCCAATTAGTTCATAAAGCTTTTAACTTTTCATTCTCACCCCAAAAAAGTTTTCATGCTTCAGTAAATGAATTGATAAAAGTCTGTACGGAAGGACAAACACAAAGTGAGCAGCTTTTGATAGGTCTAAAGGGGACTTCAGGGATTCTAACTAAGAGACCAATTTGTAACACTTTATATCAGCAGCAATATTGCATCAAATAATGTTCCTTACACACAACTCAGCTGAGCTGCACATATTGCGAGTCCATCTGAGAACGCTGAAAAATAGTGTGACATGAGCCTTACACCTGGGAGTGCTGTAGAACAGAGGTAATTTCATTAAATTGGATATTTTTGTGGTTTAATAATCGCACTATAGGTCAGGGCTCAGAAAGGTTGAGTCTCTACTGCTTTGTTCAGACAGGAAACAATTTTTTGTGTCCTTATCTAACTCAAATTAATTTTGTTGTTTGTATTCAGAACAGCCAAAAAAAAAGAAAGATCCTTAGAGAGCAAACCTGACCCTGAACCTAGTCATGTATGCTTAGTAAACCACAAATGGTTTCAATGTAATTTAATGATCTCTAAAATCCTACAATATATAGAATTATAAAACGTTTGCATGTGGTTTAAGATCCAGTTAAAATTGGAATTTTATTTAAAATGCATTTGAACATATTTTTAAGCAGTTTCATACAGTGCAGTGCAGAACGCTCTCCAAACTCTGGACGTGAATTGAGGCCCCCGGTCGGATACGATGTCTTCAGGTAAACCAAAATTTCGGAAGACTCGGTCCATCAAGGCTTGAGCTGTCTCCCAGGCGGTGGGTAGTTTGTGGAGCGGAATGAGTCGACAGGCCTTGGAGAAGCGATCGATGACGGTGAGCACAGTGGTGTATTGGTTAGAGGGAGGC
>JAUMHP010000078.1:12660549-12672583 GCA_032361065.1 Enteromius trimaculatus | reverse complement strand
CCCGGACTGGAACGGGCACTGGAACTGGAACAGGTTCTGGAACTGCCTGGACTGGAACGGGCACTGGAACTGGAACAGGTTCTGGAACTGCCCGGACTGGAACGGGCACTGGAACTGGAACAGGTTCTGGAACTGCCTGGACTGGAACGGGCACTGGAACTGGAACAGGTTCTGGAACTGCCCGGACTGGAACAGGTACTGGAACGGGCTCTGGAACTACCCGGACTGGAACGGGCACTGGAACTGGAACAGGCTCTGGAAATGCCCGGACTGGAGCGGGCACTTGAGGGCGCTCTTGCAGCGCGACAGACTCAGGATGACGCTCTTGAAGCGCAGGAGACTCGGGATCCTCCTCCTCGGCCGCCATCCTAAGCGCGTGGAGACATCTTTCCACCACTGCCCTCGACTTATCGGGAGACAGAATCGGGGGAAGGGAGAGCGGGAAAAAGGGAGCTCCACATGGCCAGCCACGCCATGATGGTGTGACCGCGTCCCGCCGATCAGCCGAATCGCGAGCCGGCTTCCTGGCTGGGAGATCCGCTGAAGCGAGCCGGTGTCAGCGAGTTGAGGTCTCGTTCTGTCACGAGCTGTCACGCTCGGCGTGCATTGAAGCTAAACCTCTCAGCGAGGAAAAGGAGCGGAGAACACGACAGATCCCAAAACAAGAATATTTAATAACAAAATAACCAGAGTGCAAACAAAAGCTGACGAGGCAGCAAAAAGTACACAAGCAGGGTTTTACACAGACATGAACGACATACAGCACATTACATCAACGAGACCTGACTAGAACAAAAAGACAGCGGTATTTAAAGGTATACAAATCAACGACAAAAGTGAGGGCAGGTGTAAAACAACAGGTGAGACAATCAAACAGAATTGGGAGAAACCAAAAAGACACAGACAGCGGGGGAGACAAGACAGGACCGGGACAGAATGTCACACCTTGAGATGTTTGGACATGCTCTGATATTTGTGCTTTTTTTCAGCTACTTAGAACATATTATTAACCCACCTGTATTTGTCTTGTTATCAGCACAAACTGTTCTACAATAATATGTGACCAAAATTAATGTACATGTTTGCATTTTTTAGGAAAAAAATATTATGCATGGTTATTAAGTTTTGTGAAAATAAAAGTAGCTGAAATAAGGCCATGAAACACATACTGAATAGTAATGCACAATACTGTGAGTAATCAGTCTATTAGGCTAGAATATTTACTTCAGAATGATGTGGAAATCATTCCACTTACTTTTTCAAAGAAAACAATATAGTGCTTTAAATTTTACAAGACATGTTTTGTGACTGAAAGCCTGTATGAATGGTCATTAATATTAAGTGATTCTCACCAGAAGAGACAAAGACCCCTCCCCCAATGGCCCATTAGTGACAGTGACAGGTAAGGCGGGTAAAAAAGATTGTGAGGAGATTGAAAAAAAAAAAAAAAAATTGTATTTTATTTACAACATAGTGTAACTACAGATTAATAATTACAGATCTAACTACAGAGATGTGAACAGACTTTGAGTCAATCCTGAAAGCAGATTCTGCTCAACAAGTGAAACCTTGCAAACGTTTATTAATGAGCACACGGAGTCAAAACAGTGTGAAACGGGCAGAGTCAAACAAGCAGGAACATCCGAGGCTGAGACAAGAGAATAATCCAGTGTGGGTAGCGAGAGTCGGCAACGGGGAAAAACACAGGTACATCCAACATTGACGAGCGAATTCACACACAGACAACCGGAACTTAAATACACATAAGAATTAGGTCAGTGGGAGGAGATAGAATCAACAACCATGGTAACAACTGATAAGTTCATTGATAAGAAAGTCCAGGCATGAAACGGAGACTCAAAACACAGACATAGTTCATGGATGAGATTCAGTGAGCGTCAAGTTGCTTCTATCCTTAATATTTCAAAGACTGCAGTTCACAAAAAATGAAACAAAGCGCATTGATTTTTTTTTATTGGTGGTGTATTGGTGAGATTAACAGTTTTAAGAATAAAACCCAAAAGAAACAGATTTTTCTGTAGTGATCATAACATAGTGTAACCAACATTGTTATTGTCACTGTATCTCCTGCTGTTCTCTTTCTGTCTAAAGGGTTCTGGAATTATTTAGGTGAAACAATTAGTTACACTTTAGCAAAAAAAATTATAATAATAATTCAAACACTACAATATTTACTGGTTAAATTGTAACTTTATATCAATTTAAAGTTTATCAATTGCCCTGAGCGTTATTAATGCTAGCAAAAAAACTCCTTGATGTAGGTTATAAGTGCACACAATTACTAACTGATCTTTGTCTTTACTAATGACGTACCTGAAGAAAAACAAAACTCACCCAATAGTATAATTAAAAATCTCACACTCTATAATTTATTCTGAAATAGTACTAAAACATTATTTATTTGACAGTTAAACAGCCTCAGGCTCTGTGATGCGCTGCACTACAAGCGGAGTATTGTTTGTGTTGCACAATAAAAAGGCTGATGACTGTTTTCACTATGACCTTTAACGCTGCAAAATCTGTTGGGGATGCATCAAGAAATCTTTATTTTGTACAAGTAAACACAAGCTGATAGGTGTTAGTACCACATGAGAAGAAAATCCTACTGAGAAAGTTTGGCCTTTAGAAAGATACCTCTCTCAGAGGAAAATGTTTAAACTGAGATTACAAAAAATGAGAAATATCAAAGGTGCAGATCTCAAGATATTCACCAGCAATACCGCACATTTAGAAAGGTCATGATATGCTATAAACCTTTGGATTGGGAATGGTCAGCATCGTAATGGACTTTCTTGCTGTTTTTATGTCACATTATCAAAATCTTTGAAGGGATGTAAGCGTATGTGTGTGTGAACTCGTTTCTCATTGGTTCCCACGTTTTTGGGAACAGAAATGCTCTAAAACGGCAGCTTGGCCAAATTAACTTTGATCGCGAAATGAATGTAGTGCCAGAGGAAGTATGGGTGGGCCCAGGCTAAGTTATTGCGGTAGTTGTCAAGTTTAGGTGTTGGCTAGGATGTAGAGAAGCAGAATAAGACATTGATATGTGCTTAATAACTACTAATAAATTACTAATTTTCAAGTAATATGCATGCTAATAATCAACTAGTTAAGAAACCCTAAAATAAAGTGCTATGGAACTTATGAATAATTCGTAAATTATTACTTTGTAGGTAATCTATACTTTAGAACTTGTGCTCTCTACATTGTTAATATGTTAAAATGCTATGAAAAAATAATGAGCTCATTGCTACTGCAATTTTAAAATTCTTATGCTTTATTCAGAGTTAGATAATGTGTTTTATCCTAAGCATTTATTGTATTATAAAGCTAATTTATTTATTTAAACTTGATCTCATGAGTAGTTATGTAAAATACAATTCTTATAATGATTTGTTACTGTATAATTATTGTTACCAAAGCAAGTACATTGTTTTTGGAATTACTGTTACTGGATTGGTAAGGTGTAAAAAATAAATTTTACATTTCAAGGGCAGTTTTTTCTTTAAATAAGTTTGGATTGTGTACCGTAAATGAAAAACTAACAAGTTAAACAAGATGCTGTTGACTGAAAATAAATTTAGTATATTACATTAATATATTTACTTTTTTATTTAATACAACTGTTCTCCACACTTCTGTTTCAATAATAACCATTTATTTATTTTATAAAATGTGAATATTTTATCAAATCGGCAGCAATGCTTTTTCTGTCTTTCTGTAAAATTTACATGTCTTGTCTAAAATGATTCAAACACTTAAGGCTTCCACGGACTTACAATATACACCAGTAATATGCAGAGTCAAAGATATATTTGCAGCAATTATCACCAAGAAGTCTGAGGTGCAAAATTATTCTGTAAAAATATCTTGGTTTGCATAAGTTAATGTAACGCCTACAAGCTGAAACTACAACAAGTCAGTTCGCCCACTCTGCCTCTCCACAGCTTGACAAGATTGCATGAACTGAAAAAAAGTGAAAGATCCATTCTCATCTTGGTGTTCACTTTTAATATGCATTTAATTATTTTTCTGTTTCTATGTGTTTGTTTGTAAACCAGGACCACAGTTATGCACCATCATTATTTTAATTGGTTGTCACAGAATGATAATTTCATCAAATTTTGACCGCCAGATGTGTGAGCTGCTCTTTATTAAGAAGGAGATCGAACGAGAGAAAAGGGAACTGCTAATGTGATGGGGGGGGGGGGGGCATATCAGAAAATCTCTCATACAAGGTAACCATAGTTACTGCAGAGCCGAGAAGAATAAAACTCCTCCGAGAGTGAAAAACAATGGAATTAAACCCCTTTTTTTTTTCTGAAGCGTGTGTAAAGATTGCAAATGACTGGCAGAGTTACTTCCCATTTGAGATTGAATGTTGAAAGCTATAGGATGTCTCAATGGCCTTAATCCTTTTACATGTGCATCTCGGGATGGAACATGACAGTCATGACATTCACTGGAAGTTTGTCATAATAGACGATAAATGATGGGTGCAACCCTTGAGGGAGGATTGCATCTATGAGCATTTATGGGATATGGAGTCCAGCACTGTGTTCACAGTGTCTCACATTATGCTAATTGTGTGTAAGAATAGTTCCCCAGAGCATCTGGCAATACTCTGTAGTGCAACCACAACAGAAACTGTAGTTTAACTAACTTTTATGGTAGGTCTATTCATCAGTGGCATACACTTTTTTTGTCAGCCTCTCCAGCTCGTTTTACTCTGTTTTATATATGTCACACAATAAAATAATTTATTTATTATTTACTCATAGATCAATATGATGACAAAATGATGAAATAAAGTACAAATAAGTAAATCAATTCATTGATGGAATTACTATAATATAAGACAAGATATTTCAGCCAATAATCTGTAAAGGTCATTAAAAATAATTATCTGCAAGGGTAGCCAGGCCCACAGTTTTTCCCTCACCAAACATTATTTGTGGCACGCATCAAATAATTGTAACAAGCTTTGTTACTTTTGATAAAAACAAAGTCTTGGATGTCAAATAAAGTCCAATTAATGCATAATTCAAACAAGTGTGTAATTGTTATGCTCTTAAATGTTACAGTATGTGACAGATCGCTGAAGCGCATTCCTCCTTAATAAAAGTTAAATCTTGAAATAAATGTGCATGAACATCAGAAGGCACATTAAAAAATGTATATCATGCAGTCAGTCAGTGCTTCATTGTAAATAATACTGTAAATAATCGGATATTGGCTAAGAAATCAGTGCATCCTTACTATTTACTACTCCAGCTCAGGAGCATACTTGTGCATTTTCATTTAACATTTTTATAACAACTGAGAACTATACAAGAGTTCATGGTGCTCTTGTTTTTAATAGTTGCTTTTCGTCTGTTCTAGGGTTTGTAATAATATTGTTACGCCCATGCCGGGCTTCACCTTCACACAGTCACCTAGCTCTTCTTTTTGGTAAAGAAAGTGTTACACTTTACATTACGTAAATGATTCCTATGAATTTACCAAGAAATTACTGGCACAGCAGCGGTCAGTAAATTAGGCTTTACATATAAATTGTTACTATGTAAGTGCACATGTATTAGGGACACTTAATATAAAGTATCACTGAATATAATTTTAAGAAAAACACAGGTAATAAAAATAATAAAACACTCTCTGGTTATTTGTAGGAAAATGTTGAGAAAATTGCATTAGTGTGGTTAATGAAGTGATGTATGCATAAAAAGCAAGACTCATATTAAATACTAAAATCAATCTGAGACAGTGTCACATTGCATTTTGCTTGCTGACAGACATGTCAAACGTAAAAAAATAAATAATCTTTTAATGTCATACTAAAGTGTCAAATCCTATTACACACATATTACTACAGTTTCATCTTTGACTAAACAAAAACTAAAACACTAGGTAACTGTTATTGCACAAAAAAGAGGAATAATGTTCATTTATTTATTTGATCATTTCAAATATCTTAAGTGTAGCATCTAGGAAGGGTTGCCAAGTCTGTGGTTTTACAGTGGAATTGGGATACTTTTACACTGTTGCTGTGGGTTGTTTTTTAAATAAGTCTCTCCCCCAAGTCCCCAATTGGACTAGTTTTGAAAAGCAATTGTTTTTTTTTTTTTTACCTTGCAACCCTGCATATAGATAGCAACCTCCAAAGACAATTGCAAACATGCACCTCACGCATGCACATCTTTAGCTTTTTGTGTTCCTGATTCAAATGCAATTAATAATTGTACAGTTCTTTGGTTTTCAAGGGTAAATAGTGGGGCAATGTTATTATGTGACAATATTAGTCTGTAAAACTGAGAGCTGAGGCAAGATATCCTCTGTGCTGAAACACTCATACAGTCAATACTGGAATTATGTCATCAAAAGAGCAAATGTGAGTTTTGTGGCACACTGTGACATGTCATAGATCCTTACAGAAGTTCAGTCATCCTCTCGTGTCTGTCTCATCTCCCCTCAGCAAAAACAATTAGAGTTTCCAGTCTCCACAAGCCTCTCAGCTCTCCACTGCCCCGCAGTAATACATCTCGTTATTTTTCCACTTCATCTACATTTGGCTCATCACACAAAGCAGATTGTCAAGTGAGTTGGGATTAAAATTGTCCATTAGTCAAAAGCGTGAGAGCGAGGGTGAAGAAGAAAGAACCAAAATTCACACTCTGTTTAATATGCAGTACAAAAAAGTGTGGGCGTACACTTTGCTAATTAGCGGTGAGTAGAGGTTTAGCTAATTTAAGGCAAGGATCACTATTACTAGGCAAACCCATAATCAGAGGCACAATTACAATAAAGCACACTGTACATTCACACAGTATCACACATGGTTGCCAGGTCCCAGGAAAATATTAAATCAACCCGCAATACCAACACAAGGCCTTAAAATACGTTATTCTATGGTTATATAGTTAGGGAATTTTAATTCTTCCCTTTTTATTATTTTTATATTGAATTATCATCACTTTGTGCAATACTTTTTTGAAAATGTGTAAAATGAATATGAATAACCCTGTTGCAGTTTGATACCTGGGTGTTGCCAGGTATTCACATTTGCGAATGGGTAAAAATAAAAAGAACTTCTTGCATTGCCACAGTTTAGGAGGGGTTTCAGGATTCAGGATATAAATAAAATAAAATCAGGACAACCCTAGATGACATTTAAAATCTCCTAAATAACCTCACCCCACAACACCTTAGAATTGTTTTGCATGGGTAATTTACAGTCTGTATTTTTTTCAAATATTAAAAAATAAATAAAAAAATCTGGTCTTCATTTAAACCTAATCTATTAAAGAAACGCTTAATTACAGTGGTGCAATGGTGCTTGTGGTGTTCTCCTAGCTGGCAGAAGTACACAAACGATCCTTTCCACTGCAATGTGAGTTACCAGGCATGCTGTGTTACTGCAGCATTGAGAGGAATGACAAGAGAAATTTCACAGCACTCTCACTGGATGGATTAGCTCTCTCTGTGCAGCAGGCTGGCTGAAAGCTGGGGTCTCTGGATGGGAGGGGGTTTAGCCAAGCCTCAGTTATCTGAAACAAAGTCACCCTGCTGGAGCAATTTGTTCTAGTGGTCTTCTGTCAGTCACAATAAGCCGCATACAGGTTGACAAGTATAGTTTAAGGTTTAATTACTGAAGGACCCAGAGCCAAAGAGACAGTCTGGGTTGACTGCGTTGGTGTCACAGAAAAACAAAGACACTGTTGAAGGTGCCAGGATGAGGACAAACCTGCTGTCAGTGACGTCTTAAACATCTCTATTACTTATTCTGCTTTTTCCTTTCATCTTCTAAACCTGGGAAAGCAGTGTTTGTTTCAGCTTCAACAGAGAGATCAATAGCTGCTGCTAATGTTTTATTGTGAAGGTTTAGAGATGGAACTAGTTATGCATATTGTAAGCATACATTAAACCAGTTCACTTTTTTTGTTTGTTTGTTTAATTTATAATTGAATCCACTGCCATAATTCCATTTAGTGTAGAAATAAGTTATCAGCAGTACATTTCTATTGATGATTAAAAACAAAAACAAAAAAACAAGGCGCATAACGCACATATGTTGGTCCCATTCTCTCTTGTACTGTACCTATCCATATCAAATTTAACATGCTAAATACCCTTCAAACTAGATGCATATCAAGGATTTGATGTCATATATGATACTTCTATCCAGCATTTAGACTTCAACACAGGGTCCGGTGGGACAGACTAATGCAGTTACAGCATTGAATCAAAAATCAAATGATTAAAGCAACAAAATACACTGGTGTTTCATCAATATATCGACAATCTGAAAGTCAAAGGCAAAGTATTTTTCCATTAACGGATTTTCATTTATGGCATAATGGAAAGTAAGCCTTGTCAAGATGGATGGTAATTAAGGGTAATATGTCATAATAATTCTCAGTATCTTGCTATTATCACTATTATCTTTTTTTGTTTAAAAAAAAAAAAAAAAAAAAGCTTTAAGTTAAGCTGTTTGAGCAAAAATGCTTTTTTTAAAATATTACATTATTTAATAAGATTAAGAAATCTTTCCTAATAAAAAACTTTTTTTTTTTTAAGAAAAGCATGAGAATGAAGATTGATAAAGCATTGT
This sequence comes from Enteromius trimaculatus, assembly GCA_032361065.1. Classification (NCBI taxonomy): domain Eukaryota; kingdom Metazoa; phylum Chordata; class Actinopteri; order Cypriniformes; family Cyprinidae; genus Enteromius; species Enteromius trimaculatus. The sequence continues at coordinate 12,663,954 of JAUMHP010000078.1, read as the reverse complement.
CCAGTCATCATTTTTTTATTGTAGCTTTTCAAACCAAAATTGAGATGTGTGATTAATTAACTGATATAGAGACTGTGTGCTCAACAGCCTATTCGAAGAGATTCTGCTAACATGCACAGATTTCCTCAGGTCGTCATTGGCCGGTGTGTGTGTGTGTGTGCGTGCTTGCATATGTGTTTTTGTGGCCTCGTGCCCCCTGCACAGATGCCATGATGTGCTTTGAAGGAAATCTTATGCTGTAAAGTTTTCATTTGTGTCTCTCCCACTGCCATATAGACAGTCATGCATCTCTAAGAGGCATCCTGAAGCTGCTGACATCAACATTGTCACACATTAAGCAGGGCCTGAGCACAAGGACAAGGTGAATTAGCCCCTATATTGAATTTTCAGCATGTGCACAAGCCTGGAATACAAAACCCTCAGAACGTGATGCAGTTTAAGACCTGAGGAGCTTATTCTATTTGGAAAAATGCACTTAATTAAAGCTTATGACAAATCATGCAGACCTTGAACCTTGAAGCTAATATATTCATTATACCATGATAAAAGTGTCTTTTAATTTTACCTTTTTGTTTTGAAGCTGGCACCAGTGCCATAGATGTTCCCACCACTGAATGACAAAAAAAAAACATACTATAACACTGTGAATCTGAATGGTGAGATGCAAACTTGCAATTGTTATAAATCAGAATTGCAAGATGATACCATTCTGATTGTTGCTTTCCAAATCTTGAAAAAATACCTTTTTCTTACAAAAGTTTATATCTCACAATTCTGACTTTCTAATTTTATAATTCAGATTTGCAAGATATAAACTTGCAATTACAACCTTTTTTCTCGTTCTCATCTGATTATATTTTTTTATGCAACAGCAACTTTATCTCACATTTATGATGGGGGAAAAAAAATAACACTAATAATAATGCAATAAATATATACATTTTATTTACAACTGAGATACACAATGCGAGAATATAACACACCACTGTAAAAATTAAATAAATAATTATTTATTAATAAGACCCAGTTCTGAACTATTTCAGTATGCTAACTATTAAAAAAAATATAATAAAAAAATCATGCATTTAAGGCATATTTTGTGCAATGTCCGCAAAGCTTCTGGTAAAGATTTAATTTGCAACACAAATGCAATTATTATTATTATTATTTATTTATTTATTTTTTGTAATACAATCCATTTCAAAAATCAACAATCCATTTGTCTTCCTTATCTTGTATTACGAGCACTACCTTTGTTTATGATAAATTGCATTTGCAAGTTGCTCTGGATAAAAGCATCTGCTAACTGAATAAAAGTAAAATGCAAATGAATGGGTACAACACTTTTCACACAAACCAAGTTATTCCGATTCATGTTTGTTGGGTGTTTTTTTTGTCCTTGTGACCTTAAAGAAGATTCTCACAGCAAATACTGGTCATGCAACTCAGAGAATATCATCACTGGTACACGTGTGAACCAAAATAAAGTAAACAAAACACTTCATAATGTTGGCTTGATAATTCAGAAGTATTTTCCTCTGTCCATTGGTCAAATGATTTTAACAGCCCTCCCCTCTCCTTCTCTGATGACTCCTCAGACTCATTGCTAGTTTGTGGTCTCCTCGTGTGTCACTCTGGGAGTTGGAGGCGAGCTCTCAATCATGATGTAATTCTGCAAAGTCTATTTCCTGCAAAGTCCTACAGAGAAAGAGAGAGTGTGAGTCAACTACATGCAACATGGAAAACCTGCAGCGAAACGGCTGGAATAATTCAGCTCTCCGTTCTGATTTATGGATCCGTTTTCAGTCGTTCTGCACTCAATCTTGTTTGCATATATTTATCTGATTTTATATGCAACTTCTCAGCTCTCCGTGTTCTAGAAATGACCTAGAATTACATTACAGTGTTCTGCAGCATAACAACTTCAGTTAGGAGCACAATTCAAATGGAGCAGGAAAAAGTATTATTACATTCTGGCATATGATGCATAATGAAGAATTTCACAGATTTGTATTATTTTGTTAACCCACCCTCATGTGCAGTATATGCAGGGGTGCTTTAATAGGCGCATTGTTTAACCTTGTGGTGGGTGAATGTGAGGGTGAAGCGTGGGCGGGAGGTGAACCGGGACACAGCTGTTTAAGATCCTGCGGTCTGTTAAACAGAGCAATCAGAGATCCTTTCACAGCTGACCTGAGATTCGCTGCACACAGTACTATAACACACACAGATGACTCTATTGAACAGGGCTAATGGGAGCTAAACAGTGTTTCATTGATCTTTAACTGATCTTTATGAAGGACTGGGATTTCATCATTTTAGCTAATTTAGGACGAGTATGAGTGCAATGCTACGATTGAATATTCTAGTAAACTGCATGATATAACCACTCATTAAATTACTTCACCAGATTAAATCTAGCGGCTTTTATCATGCACAATCAAAACATCCATCTATTACTTTCAGTGTTGGGGAAAGTTACTTTTAAATGTAATGCATTACAATATTGCGTTACTCCCTAAAAATAGTAACTAATTGCTTTACTTAGTTGCTTTTTATGGAAAGTAATGCATTACATTACTTTTGCATTCCTTTTAAATATTGGCATAGCCTGAGTGATATTTTAATATAAGAAGTTCTATTTATAGCAAATGTAAAAGCGCACCAAAAAGTGTCACGAATAAACCTCAGGCTGAAGAGAAAGTAAATTCACATTTGTAAAGCAGAAGACAGGTGTAATGATCAGCTGGATGTGCCAGCACAGCTCTGAACGGCACTCCAGCTCTCCACGAACTGTGTATGTGTTTGTGTCTGTTTTACTCAGGGACTCATATCAATGAACTCAGGTTTCCGCCCCGCTTGTCAGTTGTCATGGTGTTGAGATTAAATGCGTTTGTGTTATTTAATTATTGCAGGTTTGTGTCATATTCAGAGTGTATTTTAATCCATTTTGATGAATACTTAATCTGTTTTATGAGAGTGAGATGAATTAATGCACACACCGCACACAATGCCTCTGTATTTCTGATTTCTCCCAACATGGAGACTCAGTCTGGAGTCAGGAGACTTGTCAGTAATTTTTTTTTTTTGAAAAACTAACTCTGTTATATTACTTTAAAATTAAAAAGTAATGTGTTACTTTACTAATTACTTAGAAAAAGTAATATTATTACGCAACTTGCGTTACTTGTAATGCGTTTGTCCCAGCACTGATTACTATATTCAAATATATTCACTTTGATACTTTATTCAGTTTAGGTGAAACCTTTGGAGTTAACAGTTCTGGTTAACACTCACGATTACAACCCGCAAAGAACTACGTAAGTAAAGGGAAATTACGGTGTATGTTTCTGTAATTACAGTGTACCTATAAAGAACGTACATGTAGGTATAAGGGAACAATAA
>JAUMHP010000078.1:12646312-12660449 GCA_032361065.1 Enteromius trimaculatus | reverse complement strand
AACTTATTGTTCCCTTATACCTACATGTACGTTCTTTATAGGTACACTGTAATTACAGAAACATACACCGTAATTTCCCTGTACTTACGTAGTTCTTTGCGGGTTGCAATCTAAAGCGTTACCCAGTTCTGTGCTAATTTGACCACAAATCACAAAACCTCATATAATCCTTTGGAGTTTGAGTTGTTGTTTTGTTTAATTTTTCAGAATGCCCAAGATGTTCTTCTTCCAGCTCATTCTCACGCCAATTCCTGCATACTTTACGAAGTAGCTAATGCGTAAAAATTCGTATGATGATTTCAACTAATGTTTCCTAAATTGTTTGTATCTTACAAGTTGCCAATACGTATGAATTTGTATGAATGACCTACACCTAACCCTACCCCTAAACCTACCCATCACTGTAGTTCACTGTAGAAAAATCGTACAAAATCATACTGAGTGAGGTCGTACAAATTTGTACGAATTAGCACAGATTTTCCACCTCATATGAATACGTACAAATTGGTTGTGAGATTGTGTTGTCTTGTTCACTTATAAAAACAGTTACAAGTTTTCTAGTCAGCCTCCAAAAACCACAAAGCACTGTAAAATTATTCCATTCTACTAAATCTATTTTCCAAAAATCTTCTTCTCTGCCAAAGCTCTTATTTATCTTGGGTGTGTGTGCATATACTCAACTCGAAGAAAGCAAACATTAACTTATTCACAGACAAAACTCATACAAAATAAGGGTGAGTTAGTAATGACAAGATATTATTTTGGGGTAAATCTCTTTAAGTACATATAATAAATAAATAAATACAAACTTTTTGTGTAAGGCTGCAACATAACAACAACAGAAAAAATTGAAGGAGCCTTAAGACTTTCTGAAATCAAAGAAAGCAAGAAATCACCCCCCAAAAATGTAGAATTGCTTGTTTCCTTTTCACACTGGGTATGCCGGATAAAATTAGTGACTCATGAAGCAGAACATCAGAGAGAGTGTTTTTAAAAAGATCCCAACAACTGACACGGGAACCTACAGCTTTATGGATTTTTAGATTGGTGTGATGAAACGTGGAAAGACATGGAAGCTTTCATGCAGGGAACAAGCCTCTCGCTGAATAAACTCAATTTCCACAAGCAATACAGCAGGGACATGCTGCTAGCATCACAGCTAATAAGAAAGCTAAGAAGTAATTTGTTCTTTTCCCCCAAGAGGTGAATATTCTCATGTTTTTTTTTTTTTTTCTTGTTGGATACCATTTAACATATAACCCCAGAAATATTGACACAAGTGATTTTTTCGTACGGTTACAAAATAATTGACAACATTATTGTAAATTTTTTTTAAAGTGCTGTCCTTCAAATGTGGATTTCTTTCTATTTCTTTATCAGTTGTTTATGTATCAGGCCTATCTGTACACCTGCAAACTAGACTGAACTCATGTCTCGCTCTCAACTAATGTGTTTTCATGCTCCTGTATGACAGGGAAAGCCATTAGCACGCTTCTATTCTGATGCGTTTAGAGAGTAAGGAACGACATTGATTTTTCCTCTCCCACGTATCTGTGATGCATGATGTTCTGCTAATGTATCAGTCATTATAGAGACATATCACAGGAGACAAACACTGCAGCCAGAAATGACAAGCTTTAATTCACACCAACAGTCTGGGGCAGTCAGATACTTTATATTTGCTTTGATTTAAGCTCACTGTTTCTCATATTTAAACATTAATTTCTTTTCAGAACTTTGTATTTATGCTGTGCTGGATTTTGATTATGTGTACATACGGAGGCTTAGTAAAATGTGCAATGATTTGGAGAATGGACAGATGTCAATCTAAGCAATGCAATATATTGTAAAAAAAGCCATGCAACAATACCAAATCTCTGCCAACAAACTATGATTAGATTTATAGACAAACACAGTACAGTGCAATGCTGCACCATCTAGTTTTATGCATATTAAACTGGAAAATAAGGAAGTTAATGCCTAAAAACGACAAAGCTTCTCTTTCATGTGAGATCCAACTGAAGTCTTAGAAGCTAGAGACCTGGGATCACAGTTGATTGCACTTCCCAAATGGCAGAAAGTGTTTGGCCTGCAGTGTGTATCAGGACAGTCTAGATTAGACGGAAATGAAGTTGGCACCCTTTGGGAAGACAAAGGACAGTGTCTGAATTAAACATGAAAAGGCCACATTAAAACAATGCAATTTGAATTTCTGCTATAAAACATTTATTTAATGCATTCATGGATTTTTATTTACAGGTTTTAGACAAGTTGCTTGTTATGTTTTCATCAGAACTCAGCTCTGTTTAAAGAACTTATTTATTTATTTACTGTTTATTAATTTTATTAAATGACACTATCTGCTATCATCATTATACCGTCTGTGATTACTGTCTCGTAGTTTTATAAGAAGTGATGTGATAGTTTGATAAATATTATATATAAATATATATTAATTATATATAAATATTTATTTTATATAAATGTGTATATATATTGTACAATTTATACTTGTCAACAAAATTCCAAAATGTAAAAAAATTTAAGCAAAGTTAACGTAATGAAAAAATAGTCACTGACCCAATTGTTGTTACATCCACACCAGGCTCCACCCACACTGACACGCAGCGATCACAGTCACCAGAGTTCTGAGTAAACACCTGTCATCATCACCTGTCTCAGATCCCAGCATTAATAATTGAGCACTTATAACCACACACCACTATGCTTTTAGTGTCCGAGCTCGTTCTTACGATGGTGGACTATCTTCTATGCTTCCTGTACTTACCTATAACTTACCTGTTTCCTAGCAGAAGGATCCTTGACCTCCAGGAGGTTCTTCAACGCCAGCGAATCTGCCCCTCGACTCCATTACGGCAAGTGGTGTGTGGCGTCTTCCCTCTGTCTGCTCCTCTCTATCGGATACTGCTGTGGAAAAGACCAGAAAGACTTTAGTTTGTTCTAGTTCTACTCCTGTGAAAATAAACTCTGTTATTACTTTTACTTACCTCCCGAGTGCGTCTGCTTCAATACAGAAGCTCGGACCAAACACAGGATGAGTGCTGAGGAAACCTTCCAGGAGCTCGTTGATACTCTTCGACGCACAATAATTTCCACGCAGCCCACGCCACCACCACCACCGGCACCCACGCCATCACCAGAGCATGCGCCGAACCCGGAAGTCAACAATGCTTCTTCACCCGTTGCGGTGGTTTGTCCCATGGCGCAATCGACGCCCTACTCAGGCACGGCGGGGGATTGCAAGGGCTTCCTATTACAATGTGCTATTACCTTTGCAACTTATCCTAATGTTTACTGTTCTGACAGCGTCAAGATAGGATATGTGATCTCATGTCTCTCCGGATCAGCACTACGATGGGCCGAATCAATTTGGAGCCAAGCGGGACCAGCAGTCAGCTCCCATACAGCGTTTACACAACATTTCATGGAAGTGTTTGGAAGAACGGACCATGAATCATCAGTAGGTGAGGAACTGTACAATTTTCGTCATAATAACCTCTCTGTACATGAGTATTCGATCAGATTCCGAACCCTGGCGACCGCTAGTGGTTGGAACAAGAAGGCCTTAGTAACTACTTTCCGTCAAGGATAGGAATCCAACCTGCGGCTAATGCTGGCTCCCTACTACTGGAGAGGTTTATTCAACTTGCTCTTTGCTGTTCCGCCCGAGTTGCATCCTACACCCAGGTCCCATCTAGCGCTGCACCAGTTTTCCCCCGCCCGCCAGAGTCTCTGAGCCCTCCAGAAACCACTACAGAGCCCATGGAAGTAAATCGCCGATGTCTTACTCCACAAGAACGTCAACATTGGATGTCAAAGGGCACCTAGCACGATGTCTGAAGCTCAAGACTTCACCCAATAAACAACGTTATCAAATTCAATCAATAACTGGAAAACCACTCTTGGACAGGGATGTGAGACGTCGTGTGGGCCGGTTCGACTCGAGGAAATAGTGTTTCTGGTTCTGGAGGGCTCCCAGATGGATCTTGTCTTGGGGCGTCCGTGGTTGGGCAGACATGAACCCATCGTCTCCTGGGGCACCGGAGAAATCCTTAAGTGGGGGACACAGTGTTGGCCTACATGCTTCCCAGAGCTACCTCTTCTCTGTAGTTACAAGTATGTACAACATCCATTGAAAGTCCTGTTGATAAGCAATCTGTTGATATCCCAACAGAATATAAAGACTTCCAGGACGTCTTTTGCACCAATTCAACCTTTTTCACAGCCATTGTAAAGCTCCAGGCACATTTAGCATTGCTCTACAAAATTTCGTGGGCAAAATCTACTCATTCAAATAGGAATTTGTTAGTTTGAAGATGCTCACATGAATTTGACAGCATGCCTTCAGTACTTTATCACTTTTAGTTTAGACCAAAAACGCATGAATTAAAATGTAATGTTTTTGATGCAAATTAATAAAATGCTATGCCTCCACTGATAAATAGTTCCTGACAGCAAGAGTAACCTCAACATTGGTTGTTAAAAAAAAGAGATACACTTTAAGTTTCTCTAGTTCTAACCAGTTCCGCATAAGACATTTTTTTTTTTTTCTTTTTTCCTTTTCTGATCACAGCTTTGAGTCTTGATCTATATGCCATTTTCAATCAACATGGGAGTGTGCAATTGTCTCAAGTCAATCCAGCTGTTCCCATCAAATTTGCATGTGCATTCAATTAGCAAGATGGAAACTGGCAAAATTAGAAGATCTTGCATAATTAATTTGATCCCACATTTGATAAGCAATGCACAAAGAGGAGCAAAGTCAATACTGTTAGGTTTGTTATGTTGTTATCTACAATGCTGGCCTATTCTGAAGAAAGTGTTGAAGGAATGTAAAATGCATTTGTACTTGCATTCTGAAACATTTTAACCACTGATGGATGCTAGTGTTTATATCAGTGTTGCTAATACCGCATTACACATTACAAGTAACTAGGAATGTAACGGTATTGTAAATACCGCCCTACCGCAATATCAAATTTTTTCGATAATAACGTGGTCGCATGACTCGATAAAATGATAGGTCTTCTGAGAAAAGTTTGCTCAGGGGGAATGGAGTGAAGGAGGTAGCAGGAACTACAATTCCCATCATTTATTGAATCATTTACATAAAAAACAAAACTAATTAAGAGGTCCAAAAAAAAATGGCAGAAGTGTTTATTAAACAGTTTACATGAACACTGAACAGATCAGTGGCACACACATTAGCCATCTATCTGTAAACTCTGAAACATGAACTTTAATTTTAATAACAAAAAATTATTACACCTTCCACACATCTGATTTAAAACATGTTTTAGATTACAAGATTACGTCATATCTCAATCTGCATATTCATTACGTCAGTGCGTCATGTTATCTTGCTTCTCTGTGGTCACAAAATGTTATTCAATGCACCCTAATTCTCAATATAACTGTTTTCACTGATATATTTAATGGTTTCTGTTGTCAGAAAAACAGAATGAATATGAAATAGTGACTGAAATGTAAGCCATGGACGGCTCTGGGTTGGCAGCCATCTTGTCCATCATTGCTTGTGTAGCCGCCATCTTAACACGAAGCTCCTCTATGGTGGTCCTGTTATGAAGGAGCTCCTCAACGGCCGACATGATGTTAGCAGGCTTTGAGTGGTCAGGCATGATGTGAGCAGTAGCAGGCATGACAGGGACAGATCCTGAAGTGGCAGGCATGGCATCAGTGACTTACAACTTAGTAGACATGTGAACAGATTTTGATGTAGTGGGAAATGGAATATGAAATTACTTATCTGGATTGATGTAAGCAGGTTCTGGAGTAGTCGGCATAAAGTGAGCAGGCTTGGGTGTAGAAGGCATGACCTGATGGAAGGTGTAACAGGATTGTATGCAGGCATGGTGGCAGCCATCTTGTGAACTGGCTGTGGCATGGTGGTGGCCATTTTGTGATCCAGCTCGGGCATGACAGACACAATCCCAGAAATAACAGTTCTTGTGTGGGAACATTACTTGGCAGTTGTTGTAGGATTGTGGGGTCCCTCATCAGCAACACCCACAGTAAAATGAGAGCAATGAGAGTTGAAGTGCCTGATCAATATATTGCTCAAGAGTCCAGTGTGGGGTATTACGTGGCATAGATTGTGAAATGTCCTTACTTAAATCAAAATGGAAAATGTCTTTCAGAAATGTCTCATTAAAGTCAACCAAATGACACAACTTACAGAAGTCCTGCATGTAATCCTCAATGAAGCCATAGCTCTCTGGGTGGCTGGTCTCAGATGATCTTGGAGGTAAAAATTCTGAATATGGTTGTCCTGGGCTGGTCAGCAGTGTTGGAAGTAACACATTACAAATGTAATTGCAGTAATATATTACTTTTTGCAGTAACGCAGTTGTGTAAGGCATTACTAATCAAGTTTCAGTAATATTTTACTCGGTGCATGTTCAGTAATGCTTGCGTTACAACCAACTTTTAGCCGGAAATTATTATTGTTCAAAAAACAGCAAGACACAAGATGCTAACATATGAAAGAAATGCCACAAGTCAGCTCTACTGTATTTTAGTGGTCAGTTATTCTCCAAGTTTGGTGTAAAGGTTTGTAAATGAATACCAGTGGTGGAGGTAACGAATTACAACTACTCACGTTACTGTAATTAAGTATTTTTTTCTCGTACTTGTACTATTTTGAGTATGTTTTTAAAGCTGTACTTTTGCTTGTACTTAAGTACAATTTTGACAAAATAATCTACTGTTTTAAATCATAGTCTGTTACAGAGTATGCCCACATTTTTAATTGATATTCAAACCTTTGATGCATTTCAGTAGCCAATAAGATATGTAATTGTAAACGGACCAATAAAAGCAGTGCTATCTAAACCAGGAAAGGCTGAAGAAGAACATTCTAACCGGATCTACTTCTCCATGTTTATGTCTATGGCGATTCATATACAGTACGTATGTGTTACTCCGCAGCGATGACGGCCTGACCAGGATAAAATCCTTTGAATATAAGCACTTATTATAAGTGTACTGTAATGATTTGGGCTAAAACAGATTGGCGGTGTGAAAGCAGACTTCATGATGTACGTGCTCATAATATACATTCAGCAAATTTTGAACAAAGAAAAAGTTACATTTTGCTGCTTTAAGCCAATGTTGCGGTGCATGAATATACACGTGCTGCATCTCGCTCTCTTCTCCTCACATCCGCCTTGTGTCAATTACACAGTCTGAATGTTACAGGGATTCCGCCTACATTTAATCATTCCCGTGCAAATGTGGCTGGCTCTTTAATGTAACATGAGAATACAGTCCTGTAATGGCAGAAAGTCTCAAATAGGGCTAACACACACAAATAAACTGTCCTCTCACTCCTGTATTGCTAGTGCAAGCTCAGACTGTGTGCAGTCGCCATATCTCTGGGCTTTTAAAATAGAAATTGTTTTTCTTTAATTCAGTATTAAACTTTGTAAAAAAGTTATCAACCTAATAGATCAACACCTGCCCACTGGAAATGCTACTGGAAATTGTATTGACTGTAAGTGAAATGCACCAGAAAGTCTTTTAATCAAACTTTAATTTACAATGTAAGTATGATAGAAATGTTTTGGAATGGGATATTTGTATGATTTGAACATTTAACAAATATCCTAATCTGTCTATCTGCATCACAACATTGTAGGTCAAAGCCATCTGAATTGACCTAAAACAATAGGAATGGTTTGTAAGTTACATCGCTGCTGTTGGCATGTTTAAAATACATCAACTAAATTAAGGCCATTTGTTTTATCATTTTATTATTGTCTTTTTTTGTAAATTCAATTTAAGTTACTCTATTTTAAAGATACAAATACACAGAATGAGCAAATTCTTAAGAGAGATTTTTGTAAGGGTAATTGATCAAAATGTATATGTATTGTGACTGCGTCCCGAGGGATCATCAGCGTCGCCCTGGAAACGGACCAGAAACACCTGCCACAACTCATCACAGGCTGACCGGCCACGGCTGAACCTTGTTAGGCGCTGGCCACAAAAGCCGCAACCCCCTTGACACTTGTGAGAAACCTCTACAAGAGAACCACGCCGATGCTAACCCTTCTCTCTCTCTAAATTTAAAAAATCTCCATGATGGTTCCGGATCACAGACTGGATCTGGCGGATCCGGCCACCATGAGTAAGGGTCACTGGTCTCAGGGAACTCAACTGGCTGGGAAACCGGGACTGACTGGTCCTGACACAGCCCCTCATACTGTGTTACCGAGATCATGAGGGCCTTCGGTGTGGTTGACAGCTCACCTGACTGTTCTATGGCACCTGACGGAACATCACGCAGCCCCTCGCGCTGAGCGATGGGAACGGCATTCTCTGCAGGCAACTCAGGAGTCGCGAGCGCGGTAGACAGCTCTCCTAGCTGTCGATCGCTGACAGTTTGAGCATCACTCAGCCCCTCACGCTGAGAGATGGAGACAGCACCCTCTATGGGCGACTCGGGAATTACCGATGGGGTAGACAGCTCTCTTGGCTGTCGTTCGCCGGCTGGCTGAGTAGCCGGGCCAAGCAGAACACCATCCAGCCCCTCTCGCTGGGTGATGATGTCAGGGACCGTGATGACAATGATAAAGAACACGAATGAAAAACAAGACTAGACGACCGTGGGGACAGACAAACATTTCCGGGTTTTATAGACATGTAACTAGGTCAAGGGGTGGAGCAAACAATCAAACACCAAGACAAATGACAAGCAGGGCGGAGACATGAGTTCGTGGTCCAAAATAAACACAAAACACACATAGTCTGCTGGGCGCTGGAGTGCCATCCAGTGGCCTGAGCTGGCACCTCCAGCTGATCGTGACACCTGGTAATTAGGCTCATTTTGCTGATGCTGTGACAAGCTTTAGTCTATTGAGTGTATTTAAATGCAGAACTCTTCAGCTGCGCTGACGGATCGCTCTCTGTAGTTTTTTGGTGAGAGTAACTTCCTAGTAATACAGGAGTCATGTAATGCATTACAATTTTGAATAAGTAATATTGTAATGTAAGGCATTACTTTTAAATAACAGGAACAAGTAATATATAATGTATTACAGTTTGCACAACACTACTAATCAGCATGTTGATACAGTATGACACACCTGTGAGGAGGATGATTTATCTCAGCAAAGAAGAAGTGCTCACTAACAAAGATTTAGACAGATTTGTGAACAATATTTGAGAGAAATGGGCCTTTTGTGTACTAGAAAAAGTCTTATATCTTTTACTTCAGCTCATGAAAACTGGAGGCAATAACAAAAGCGTTGTGTTCAGTTGTTTGTTCAGTGCAATATAATATAATAATGCATTACTTTTAAAAAGTAACTGTCACATCCCTGGACTGGACTCATTCCCCATGTGCTCTGTCTCTGTATGACCTACTGTAGTTACTGTAATTGTGTGATTATGTTCAGGTGTGTTGTGCTCATTATCTTTCATGGTCTTCCCAAGTGCAATTGAGTTTCCTGTCCTACATCCGGTATTAAGGTTGTTTTGTGTGTTCACTCAATGTCTCCATGTCTTTGCATTTATTTGGATTATTAAATATATGTTTTTGAATTATTTCTGCCTGCCTCATCTTCCCTGGTGTGCATTGTGACAGTAACTTTCTCCAACACTGGGTGGTATTTTGTGTTTTTATGTTTTGTATTGTGTTTTGTTATGAAGCTGGTCTATACTGAGTATTTTTATTTTTTTTCTGGGTCAGGAAAGATCATCTTCTACTCGCCGCTCTAACTATTAACAGCTCTCATTCACTCTCTTGTAACTGATTTTTTGTTAAAGCCCCTTGGTAAGGAGCCCCTTCGAAATGACCTTTTACAAATTGGATGTGACTGCAAAAATTTTGCTTGTCAAAATTTCCAGACCTTTCTCGAATGGAGGAGAATTTTTAAATGTTCTTTTTACAATTTAGCCAAAAGAAGAAGAAGAAAAAAAAAAAACATTTAGGGCATTTTACAAAGAGAAATGTGGAGGGCTGCAATGATTCCCATCCAATCTAGGAGACTTGAGTTGGGTCAGACTGGAATGGGTGTTTAGAATGGGACTCAGTAATACATCAGCATCTTTGTCTCCACAGCTGTCAGGCTGCCATTTCACCAGCGGCCAGGCAACTAAACAGATGCAAGAAGATCCCCCGAGACTTCCTCAGCATTATAAAAGTCTGTCAGGAATCTTCAGCAAATGTCTTCGAGCAGTGATTCTGGAGTCAAGTAATAGCACAATGAAGGCAAGGCATGACTATTATAGGCTATATCCAGAGATGCTGAGTCCCTTGAGTAAAAGACTCAAGACTCTACTGAATGGAGTATGTGCTTCACAGTGTTTGATAAATTAATGCATGCTCAAATTAAAAAATAATATGGAAAAAAAGTACTGGAAACTACTGGACCGACATACAGTACTGCCACCAGTTGTTACTCTCAAGGCATCCAGTAATGGTAGTAAAAATCATGGTGTCCTATGCTAACTCTTGCACTCTTGGCATCTGTATAGTTTATCTTCAATATGCTGCATTTATCAGACACTGAGGGAGTAACAATCGGTCCAAAAAAAAGTACTGCCTCCCCCTTGTAAGTGTACTGGAGCGTTATGTTTTCTTTTGCTAATGTTGGAGGCTCTTCCTCAGGGAGAGGCTCTGATAGATGGCATGCAAAATGGATATTAACCCACCAAACTGTCTAATGAGTATGCCTGCATGGATGCATTTTTTTATTTGATAAGGTTCAGATGCTTTTGCCTCCTTGTTATATTGTCCTTTTGTCTAAACAGGGTCAAATGAAATCTAAAAAGAGAAGAAAAAAAAGTGTCTAAAGTGATAAAGGCTACTGAATTAATTTTTTGTATTGGTTTGTGTATAATATTTATTTATATTGTATATGCATTTTTATATTATCACATTAAATAAATATTTTACACAAATAAATACAAATATTTATAATATTTATTTATATTATATGTGTGTTATATTTATTGCATTAAATAAAAACATAAAATAAAATAAAAGAGCTTTACATTTGCTGTTTTACAGGTCTAGTTCCCACTATTGACAAGTCCTAATAACAAAACCAGCCTAATCTCATGTTTAAACGTAGCTATTTATATGTAACATTTACATTCATAAAATGTAATTTTTTGTACTTTGTACTGATGCTAAAACATACAATTTAGACGTATTCTAATGTGAAAATGTACAAATCTCTATGTATTACATAGTAGAACAAAACATAAAATATTTGCAATCTTTTATATAATTAAGATATTCATTATTCATTATAAGTAATTTAGATTTTTAGACCCTTAATCTTCCGCCAAACCAAAACCTACCAATTTTAGTGAATATATAAGGATATAAAATGCAACTTACCGAAATATGCAGAAAAATAAAACATTTTGTTACAACACAGAATTTAAAAGCATTTTTATATTTGCTAATCCTACTTCTGCAGCACCTCTAAATCTAAACATAACTATCTCTGTACAGTATAAGGAAAAACATGACAAACAGATAAATGCAATTACAATCATTTATTTATTGTGAAAATCTCAAAAGTAGTACAAAAAGTAACTTACGGCACGTAGACATTAAATTACAAGTAAACTATTGCAAGAAATGATATTAATTTTTAAGGGTTTAAAATGAAGTCCTGCTTCACATTATAAAGGCCTATTTCTGAAAACGAGCTGGCAAGTTGTGTGTTTATGCCACAAAGTTCCTTTTGCTCATTGAAAACCCATTGTGTGTGCTGCAGAGGATGATGGACACTCAAATGAAATGTAAACCTGCAGTCAGCTGCAAGCCCCAAACAATCTGCTCTGACCCCGACAGACAGAAAGCACAGGGTCAGAAGCGACTGCTGCGGCTCGTGAGTGTGTAAATCCTGTTTACATGCTAATGGAGAATCAGTGCAAGCATTTAAAGAGCTGCAACCAGCGATATGAGAACAGCAAGCCTAAAAAGAAAGATGAGCGGGTGTTTCACTGCCACAGTGGAAATGGTTATTGATCAGAGATGCATTTAGTCTAAAGAGAAACATTTGTGCTTCTCGGTTATAAATGATTAGGAAGTATTCTCAAACTGTCCTATTATGAAATAAAATTAAATATTGCACTTATCTTTTATTTCAGCGCTTACTGAAGTCAAAAGAAATAATCTGTCACGCGGCCAAAGACATATTCAACCTCAAGCACTGAAATATGAAGCATTAAAGCAGGATTTCTCAAGGAAGATTAACTTATTGATCAGCGAGAGTCTGAGACTTATCGGAGCACAGACCATCTTCTTGAAGAAATGAGCTGCACCAGACACAAAACTATAGGTTTCTGCAGGCCATAGATTGAAAAGGTTTGACCGATTGTGACGTCTCTGTTTTTCTGCAGTGAACTGGAAGCTGTGTTCTTCTGGTCTTCCCAGAGATTTGACCCACAAACCCGGTCTGGAAGGGTTTCTGTGTGCGTGGGATATAAACTTCTCTGGCCTGCTAATATTGTGATAAGCCTTCAGAAGTGGTGCCAGTTGGAAGATAAACTGCAGAGACCATCTGCTTATGGACTCATTCAGGAGAAGCGTATGAGATGACAGAGAGCGTGATGTGTGAGTGAGAGCTGAAGAAACCTCAGCACATGACAGCGAGTGGGCGCCATGCTCTGAAACTCTTTTGACAATACATCTTAATGTCTGCCCACGAGCTCTGTGGGGGGGTTCTTCACAATTCTTTGACATATTCTCTCTTGTTTAAGACGAAAAAAAATGACAAAGAACAAGATACTGGAGGGATTGAATGTGTTCAAAGGGTAGTGTTAAGTGAGAGCAGCTCTATGACACTGAAGTATTTATGCAGGGATTGTGAGGCACAACATTGCATCAGAAGCATCAACTAGGACTGCATGATTTGGTTTATTTAAATAAGAAATGAAAATATTGTATATAACATTTAACTTATTCATTATATGTCAATGGAATCACATTGAAACACCATTTATGGAAATTCTAAATTAAACTAGCTCATTTAAAACAATCAATCATATGTGTATATATATCAGGCTTGGGGTCAAAAACAGGCAAACTCAAACACCTGCAGACAGAAAATCCGATGCGAAGGTCAAACACCAGATAATCAGTGTCCGAAGGAGAAGGCAAGGCGGAGGTCCGTGGAGAAGCAGATGCTGGCAATGAGATCCAAACAGTGAAACTAACAAGATACAAGAACATGAATGACAGGAAAAGACCGGGTTGACAGTGTAAATGCACCGTGAAGAGACAGACACACAGACTGGCATTTATACAGGTGATAACGATTGAATGATTGAACCTAACTAGCAACAGCTGTGGAGGAGAGGTGCATTCTGGGGAATGGATTCCAGGGGCTCGTTCTTCGTACCTCGCTAACTCAGTTAGCTGGATTTGATTGTTGTGGATTTGTCCTGATCTTGGATCGTTCGGTTCTTCGACGCTCATCCGGGACTTGCTGTCATAGCAACAGGTCCGTGAACTTGAACCTGCTCGTGAGCAGCTTTATTTCATGTAAACAGGATCTAGGCTGCGCTCCTGACGGGTTATGATTGGTTCAGATGGTGAAATCACACCTGATTGGTTAAAGAGCACGACTGACACGGACTGAGTATCCGTGTATACATGTAAGTGTATAAAATTATTACGATGATTCACACACGATATATAAATATATATATATAAAAAAATATATCATTTTATTTATATGTTTATATTATATATCTAAAAAGAATCTAAAACTACAAGATTAAAGTCGTAATATTTAAAGAATAAAATCTTGAAAGAATAAAGAGCACCTCTTGCAGATATCCTCTGCTTTTAAAATCTGGTAGTTTTATAGCGAAATACAAGCAATAGCTGAAATGGCTTTAGTTTAAGAGGCAATGTAAATCAATTATTTTCCCGATTACAGTGACACTTCATTATAAATGAGTCTATAGCCTGTTTTCCCATGACTTCTAAGCTATACACTTCAAACAAAGAGGAAAAACTGAGGTTTGGTATGTTACAAATAATGAATATGTATATAATGCAGCAATCTGATTATTAAAGAGCTTGAACAACACATTACTGTAAGACACAATATAAAACTGAAGCTGA
>JAUMHP010000078.1:12603899-12622755 GCA_032361065.1 Enteromius trimaculatus | reverse complement strand
ATCCATTTTGAGCAAGTGACACGCTTTTGCAGGTTATCAACTAGGTTTTGCAGTTTGCACTAATAGTTTTGAGAAATACATCAACTTTTGTGCAAATGTAAGTTCTGTTGTGAGAAATGTACCAAAGCGACTGAGAAAAACTGTAATAGTAAGATAGTTATTAAGTTTAGATATGATTAGAGATGTAGAATACATTGCAGACATGCAGATTCTGTGCATTAATGAATAGCCAATTAATAAACAGTCATGCTAATAAGCATAAGCAACTAGTTAATAGTAAAAAAAATTGTCCTGCACGTACTGTATTTATTGTACAGTATGTTGTTTTTTTCTCGTTATTTATCATTAAAACTTATTAAAACTTCAAATCAAATAACATCTTTCCCAAAAAAATGCTGTTCCAACTTGTTCAGCTTGTTTGACTCATAAATCAAATGTTGAGAATGGTATGTGCCATATGAGATATATATTTCTTTGGTACCCATAGCAACAGTTCAGGCCTTTTTGAAAACTTTGTGTTGAGACTTCGACAGAGCTAACTTTAGCTCTCACAGAGATTGTAGAAGATCAAGAGCAGCAGAGATGCTGGGGCTTCAGGGTAGAGGGCTGATTTGAAGCATTGTCAGAGATGGCAGCTTCCTTCTCCTCAAAATCATACACTGACCAAGAAAAAGAAAGGCACCCACCTGTCTTGTCATTTCGAGTCCCCAGAAAGAAAAATGAAAAGGACATGACTTTCCTTAGACCCGTTCACCATTCCTGTCGTGCTCCTTTCAGAAATGAATTGAGAATTCATTTAAAGTTCAGCTCCTGAACCAAACAGGATGCAGAATTGCAATAAAATGTAGATTTTTTATTTTATGACAGATGGATGGATGAATGGATGGATGAATAGACAGATGGGCAGACAGATGGATGAATGAATGGATGGATGAATAGATGGATAGACGTATGTACAGACGGATGAATGGATTGACTGAAGGATGGATTGATGGATGAACAGATGGACGGACAGATGGATAGATTGAAGGATGGATAGATGGATGGAGGGACAGACATATGGATGAATGGATGGATGGATGGATGGGTGCATGGACTAAAGGATGGATGAACAGATGGATGGATGGATGGACTGGTGGATAGATGGATAGACATATATGAATTGATGGACTGAAGGATGGATTGATGGATGAACAGATGGACGGACAGATGGGCGGATGGATGGATGGATGGATGGACAGAAGGTCAGATGGATGGATAAATGGACAGATGATGAATGATTTACATTTAAAACATCACATCTAATCCTTGTTATCAGTATTATTTTTGAAGGGAGCAAAGCTTGTTCATTATCAGCCGGTGCATTCCCATAGTAAAGCAATGCAGAAACAGCACCACGCTCATCAAATCAAATATAGATGGGCATACGAATTAGTAAAAACTCATTGTCAGTGTGACAAGCAGACAAAACACAGCGGGACGAGACCAGAGGGGCTTTAGGACCTGTAGACATCCTTGAGTCACGCAGCCAACTGGCCCAGACTTGAACTCCACAGCAAATCGCAAAGAGACCTCAGGTTTGTGGTTCACAAACTCTTCCAGAGTAATCTGAGAGAGCTTTAGGGGATTTGCAAGAAGCAATGGCAGAAGCTGCCCAAACCCATGCATGTGTGGTTGAAGTCTGTAGATTCAAACATACCCTAATCCCAGCCAATGGCAGTCAGACAGAGAGTCCAAATACTTATGCAAGCTAAAATGAGGTAAACGTGCTGCTCTTTTTTTCCCTCTTTATTCTTATAGGGTATTACTGTATATGCGCAATGGTGAAAGAAAAAAAGTCTATATTGAAGTCTATACCTAAAAATAATAGCGGCTGAACAGTATAACTCCTGGCCGCTGTTTTAAACGTAATTGCTTTCACTAAGGGCTTTCTGTCTTTGCTTTTTCATGTGCAACGGCTTACAGCTGGATATCTGTCACAGAGAGCAGCTGCAAAATACCCCATTTCTCAAAGCTATTCTTACAGACGCCTGAAAACCAATTATTTCTGTTTGGATTCCAATTAGTATGAGCTTACAGTGATTTTCTTTGCTGTTTTTCTGGATGGACTTCTACTTCTGAAAGCTTTGCTCCCATCTCTCTCGCTCTTCTCTCACACAGGTGTTCAGTAAGTCTAATAAGAGGCCGTTCTTTAAAGCTTTTGTGCTCAGGAGTTCAAATACACAGTCAGCCTTTAAACGATCAGACCCAAAGCATGCAGCTGACAGTGTTTATTCTCATCATTAGCTGCCCCGCTCGCTTTTCTGAGCGTAGATGTGGTTTGTTTGCTTTTCTCTGGAGGGTTTTAGGAGGTTACGTGCTGTGACATCAGCAATTGCTTCTGCTGCTTTCTGAGTGTTTATGAATTCTAAATGTCTGTGCCAGCTCAAATTCATGAGTGAATGAGGAACTAAGCCAAACGGACTGATGTGTCAGCTATTAAGTCAAAAAAATATGATTTATTTTTTCTCTCCATTCAAATTTCAAGAAAGGTCCTTGTATCTTTGTGGCACATTATAAAGAGTGCGAAGTCAAAATGGTCTAGATTAATCTGAAAGGACTGCACAAAACAAAGTAACCCTCACTTCTGATGCAAAATGTTATTTGAAGATTTAGTTTCATATATAAAGAAGCTATAGCGAAAAGTCAAACCTACTTACTTCTCTGAAGGCATTTGAAGTCAACATCAAACAGTGTTTGCATCCCTTTTTACTTCGACGATGTGACATTTTTTCAGTGAAACAGGAGATTCAACAAATAAACATAGATCGGCACTTGAATTTATTTAGCGGGATGTGATTGCATGCTGAAACCTTTCAGTATGACAAGTGGTAGGAAGAGAGGGCTCTGACAGAAAGAGAAACATCAGCCTTAAAAGTCGCTTCATTCTTCTTCAAGGGTATTTTCTCTGCCAGATATGCATGTTAACTTTGTAATATACTGCTTTATTACATACACTGATATACACTCTCTGTCACAGACACGCCAGGCTCTTCCACCCTCCAGTCACAACGCTCACTCTTGCCAGAGTATTGATCACATGCACCTGTCACCTCCACCTGGATCTAATCATTACCTCATCTAGCAACACATAAAACTACACACCACATCAAAGCCAGCGTCCGAGCTCATTCATCTCTAGTGGACTTTGAGTTTCCAACACCGTAAAGACTTACCTCTATATTTACCTTGTGTTATACTCCTGTATACTCCTCGCTCTGTGTCTCCACCCCCCCCAGCTAAACAGCATGCAAAGTGTTTAAACAACATGCAAAGTGTCTACTTTTTTATATCAAATGAGGCAAAAAAAACAATGTTAAATATGTTTGATTTTAGCAACATGACAACAGTCAAAGGTCAGGTGCTCACGTTTCACCCTCAGGTTGAAGATTTTATCAGGTCACTGTTTCATTTCAACATCTTCAGCCTGTGGCGTTGATGAATCTGGAGTGAGTGCTGGTGTTTCTGATGTCCTGTCTCTGTCTATCTGTATGTGCTCCCTCGTGTTTTTTGTTGTCCAAGTCAGTGCAATATCATGCGGTGGATTGGCCAAAGAGACACACTGCAGTCTGGTGGCCAAAACATCAATCACTTGAGTCACAAAATCCTACATGAGAAAAATATCAACCAACATTGGAAATATGGCGTAAATGCTGAATGATTTCATATATTATTATTTTTTGTGAAGTCAGGTTCTGTTGATTTTTTTTTTTTTTTTTACTTGGTGTTTCCCTGCTTGAAGCCTGCGAATAGACTGGCTGATGTACGATGCTAGCCTTCCAGATGAAACTGAGGAGAATAACATTCATTTCATTTTGTAAAGACGTCACAGAAGAGGATTGTATTTTTGATAGTAATTAAGTTACGCTGTTAACTTTACATGTTTAAAAGTGGTAATATAGTAGTGTTTTCTCAAGGATTTTCTTGGTGTTACTAACAATATTTACACAGCCTCTTAAGAGCTAGCGCCAACACTGCGTATTTTTAATTGTGTAACGTTAACGTTGTAATTGGTGGACGTTTTTTATTTTGAACTATTTTTAACCACCGTTTCAAGTGTGACAACGTTCTGGGCTGCACAAATTTTCCCTCACTCAGATTAACATTAGTCACAGCCATTTTGTGTTAAAATGAGCAATCAAACGTCAAGCAAGTGATTAGGATAGTATTGGTTTTTATTTTATATTTTTTGTATTAACTAGTTTGTCTGTTCTATTTTATGCATGTGACATTTGAATGCCTAATTATTACTATACATTTTTTATCTTCTACCATAGTAATATCAACCCATCTACAGTTTTTCCTGCAGTTTTTGAACTTGTATAAAGTTCCCTTTTAATGGAAGAAAAAGGCAAACGATGACAAGATTGCAAGGCCTCTGGTGAGAGCATATTTTAATTCATATTTTTTACAGTGCTCTATTTAACCAGTGTATTCCTCACACATTTACCATTATTACAAACCTTTTATTATTTTCATGCTTAAAAATTATAAATAACTTGCTGTCTGATAGTGTTTTTTTTTTTTTTTTTATCTATGCACGAAGACATTGAATGTCATCAATAACGGGGACAGGTTCTGCAAGACCAGTACAGAAGGACACAGCCAGATACTCACTTTGATGAAGAGTGAATAAGGAAGACCTTTGCCTTTAGGTGAAAGAACTTTACTTGTAAGATGACTGTTGAAGATGCTGTCAACAAATATCCACTCTTGAAGAGTCCATCAGAGGTTTGTGTAGAATTATAATTCTAAAACTACACACTGGTCACTGAAACTGTAACAAAAAATAATCTAATTTACTTATGCTTGTGTTTTTCTTAACTATTTGCAGCTTCATCAAGAAATTGGTTTCCTGCATTAATCTGTTAATCTCTGCCACCACTTTCAAGAAACAGTGCATCCAGTGTGCTACGGATTGCTCAGCATAATCTCTAGCAATGCTGCACAGAGGCTAGAGAGGACTATATCAATGAACACCATTTCAGTAATTGATTCTTCAACTTTGTCCTCATTATAAAGCCTCAATTCTATCCTTGGATGGATTTCTACATATATATATATGTGAGTCATTTTTTGTGTTTCAGGAATCCTTTAAAAACAATACTTCTTATGCTACTTGGGAAGGAGAGCACATTGTTCTGTCTGACTTATACAGTATGTCTGTGATAAATGTTTTTTTTAGAATTCTTAATGTACTTAATGTGCCCACATACGAATGTTCTAATCTAATAATTATCTTATACATTATATAAGCTATGTAGATTATTTATCTCCATCAGTAAAATCATTTGCTGAGAAAAATTGAATGAGATAAAATCTGGTTTGTGCTTTTTCATTTAGAGCAAACCATGTTCTCCAAGTACAAGAAGCCAGTGATTGAAGAACTTACTGTGGATGGTTTACTGTATGTTACACGTGAAAAAAATGCCTTCTCCGGCATACCACCTGCCTTCAAAAGAACATTTTCAAATTATAAAAGATTTAGATTCATGTTTACCATAAGCATAAGTTGTGGCAATAGACTGTGATTGATGATCCTCTACCTCTGCTTGTGGAAGTTAAAGGATGTCATAATGAAACTTTTACATTAACGTTAAACAGTGATGAATAATGAATAATGAAACTGTTTACATTAACGTTAAACAGTAAATTTCTATTTGGTTTTTGTCCAACTGAATTTATTACTGTACAGTATAAAATAGGGGTGGGTGATATCACTAGCATCACAAAAAATGAATATAGCCTAAAATAAAGAGAATTCATGCACAGAAACGCAACTGCAATAGAGACGACAACCCACAATCTCTACTGGGTACATTGTTGTAAGGAGGTCTTCTGTGGCGCTGCCTGACCGTCCTCAGCGGGAACCTTCTCCAGAGTTTTGAGTTCCTACCCGGACCGTTTTCCACCATTTGCTGTTATCCACAGTATAAAAGGAACCCACAGAGATCAGTTCGATGCGAAGTTTTGATCGTCAAAAGTGAACTCTGAGCTTTCTGGATTGTATTTGGACTGACCTGTTACCTACCTGGATTGTTTATCTCGTCATTGATTCTTGCTTGTTGCCCCAAACCTTGCCTGGACCTGACTTTCTGATTCTTGCTTGTTGCCTTGACCTTTGCTTGGACTACTGTTTACGGATACTCGCCTGATACCTCGACCTCTGCCTGATTATGGTACTGTCTTTTGAACTGCCTCTGTTGCTTATGTCTGCACCTGTTGAACTAAGCATGTATGACCACGAATTTGAGAATAAAGAGTTGCAAATGGATCTACCATCTGCTGAGCCGTTGTTACAGACATATTTCTATCGGTTCATTTTGTCTACTGGTATATCGCTCGCCTTTAGACAATTTCTTGTATTCCTATTAAAGGAATTATTATTATTATCTATTATCTGTTTTTGACACTGTACTAAGGTGTGATGGAAAAATTTATAAAATTGCATAACTGTAAGCCAGCTTCTGAAGTATTCTTTATTAAGGATGAAAGGTACAATGTTGTACCTTTGGAGTGTGCACAATTGTTCCTTGGGGTACGGAATTGGCCCTTAAATGGTACTAAGTTATAAGTTATGATTTTTGTACCTTTCTTTCTGAGAGTGTAGCTTGTATGTTTCTCAACACAAATGGAAATATTCAGTGAGTGGTGATAGGGTTCAGTTTATTTACAACAGATTACTGTTGTTTTTTATGTATAAAAAATGAAAGGTTAATGCTCTTTTGCGTTTGAAAGTAGAATACCACCTGCACTAAACCATATCGAAAGCATTAACAAAAGCAAACATGGGGGGGGGGGATTATTGTACAATTATTGTAGCAACCATGCCATGATAGCTTGCATATTCAAGTCTTCAATCCATTTTTGTTGAGACTTCATGGGACTCGTACCCAAATGTTGTTGTACTTCGCAATATGTTCTGTAAAGGAGAATAGGGTAAGTAGAGCCAGAGGGTAAAATATGCCACACCCTGCAGTTAAACTTGAACAAACGTCATCATGTGACCACAATTTAAGGTAATATAATTCACATTACCTGACCTGGCTCAGGCACATAGAAAAACTTATTAAAAAACAGATCAAAAAGATTTTTGTCATGACATGCTGGATGTGCCAGCTCTCACCACTGGATGGCTCTCCAGTTCCCCATTGACTCTCTGTGTTTTATGTTTCTGTTTTCATGCCTGGACTCTGCCCCTTGTGTTTGTCACCATAGCACTTCACTCATGTCCCCACCCCTGTCATTCGTTGCCATAGTGTTTAACCCGTAGCTCCGCTTCTCTGTCTGATCAATGTGCGTATTTTAAAGTCTCAATTTGTCATTATCTGGTGCGGTTCATTATATACTGTCAGGAGTGTGTAACATCCCTGGTTTATTTAGTTTAGTCCCGTGTCATGTGATGTATGTTTCTCCCCATGTGCTTCCCTGACCTAGTTTGAGTTAATTGTGTATTTCCTTCACCTGTGTTTCTCCCCAGCTGTATCGTGTCTTGTCATTAGTGTTTGTGTATAAAACCCATGTCTTTTTAGTTCAGCTTTGTCTGTCAACGGTAATGTTACCCCTGTCTTTATGTATACCTTACCTTTGGATTATTGGATACTGCTCCACGTTTTTGAGTTGTTTATTAAAAGTCTTTTGTTTTATTTTACGTTCGCCTCCGTGCTCTCCTTCATCTGCTCTACTGCCACGTTACAGAGTGTGCTTTCCCTGTTCATGTTTCCTGGTTTCCTTAGCATTTCCCCTATTTGGATTACTGTTGTCGACCTCACCTGATCACTTCGTTTCTCACCTTACCCTTACTGGATATTGTTTGCTTCTCTCTCGACTTGTGCTACGTACTTCGACCTCGCTATTGCCTCCCCCCTGTTGTTTATGTTTGATGGGAATTACTCTGTCTGTTCTCTGTGTTCCTGCAATAAATCAGCCTGCAAGTATATCCGTACGACTCCCATTTGTGACACATGCTAATTCATCAACTTGCATCAAAGTATTTTTTTTAATAATTAAGAGAATAGATAGGGTTTGGGCATTATTAAATATAATTTAAGGCAGGAGAGTATAGCCTTAATATAGAGAATAAGAAGATCTTACCAACACTACAGTAAACAGTGTTGAGAAAATTACTTCAGTGTGACAAAAGGACTGCCACATTACTATTTTAACTGTGTAAGGTACACAGGATAAGAATATAGTTATATAAAAGCAGAAATCAAGTTTTTTGTAGGCCGAAATGAGTAAACAAACCAGCTGAAAGAAAACATGACAAAAATAGTGCTTTTTTTTTGCAAACCATATTCAGCCTTAATGAATATATTCTGCATTGCAGATATTGTTAAGGCAACTACAATAAAAAGAGAAAGCCTTCCAATTTTCGATATGCTGGTGGAAGAACTTTTGTTATCAAAACATTATGCAAGACATCTCTGCTCTGTCCCCTTTGGAGTATTGTATTGGTGTGTTCTGCAACTATGTATCTACAATCAATTATTGCTGTTGTTTTCTTTACATTTTACATGGTTCTCTTATGTAAAAATATACAAAAACCTCTACCCATCCACCAGTATAAATAAACCACTAAGCCTAGAATCCCACTGAGCATCAACTGACCCACCATTCTTGTGTATATAAGTAACCTCAGCATTCACCATCCACAATCACCCACTTTTGTGTTTTCATCTGGCATGAACATGCATCATTCTGTCTGTATCACTTCGCTGTTATAGCAGTTTTATTACTCACTTTTTTCATTTGTTTCTTGCATTGTTTCTTCCCCATTCTGTATTTCATATTCTTCTTGTCAAAGTTGCAGAGTTATCCCAGTGACATTTACACATGCAAAGAACATTGCCACTGACACACGTAAGCAGCACTGTCAGAAATGTCAGCGGTCCAAGTACATAGCCTTGAGGCACTCCTTACTTACCATATTCGCCAATGTGGAATGAAAAAATGGAATCTATCAACTTAGCACTCTTAAGCCTCGGGTAAAGTAGACTTCACACTCTATTCTTTCCCATTCATATGCATACAAACATGGTAGAATGTTATACACGCTGTTGTGAAGAAGCATTTTGGTAACACTTTATTTTAAGGACATTTTTGCTATGATTTAGCATGCATTTCACTACACTCTAAACATGCTATGTTAAAAACCAACCCAACCCGACTTATTTGGCATCAGTTTTCATTAGCGCTAATTCTCGTGCTGGGGTGGGGCCGAAATCTAAGCCGTTGAAGGGATGTTTTTCGTGGGGAAACTGTGAACTTCAGACCATGGCCTTGATTGTGTTTCATTCTGAAAGATGCTGTGACTGACTCCATAACCTGCCTATGAAATAACAGTCCTGACTTTTAAATTCAGTATTATGATGAATAAAATCAGTTTATGTTATGCAAGGTAAAAGGTGTTGCCATCATGACTACTGCTGACGCTTTTAATCTGACTTACGTCTCATCTTTGCATATAATATAATTTACAGCACAATAAAAACTTGAAAATAAAATGTATACAAACTACACAGCATATGGGTAAAAAAAAAAAATAATCCATTAAAATGACCCATGAAGCTGAACCCAGAATTCAAGTAAAAAAATAACAATAATAACCCCCCCATAACATTGAGTCAGAGTTGTGCAGATCCATTTGCAGCCATTTATTCAACAGAAGTAACAGGCAGTAGTTGTAACGAAGCAGACTGACTCAATGTAGAATGTAGACTGAAGTAGAAACTTCAAACAAGGTAATCAAACTCAAATTCATCCAATACTGGGAATAGTAAATAAACTGAAAAGTCCTTTGAATCGGTTCCCTTGCAGGCAGACAGACAGACGAGCACAACCACACACCACAGGAGACGATGGGGAAGACACAATTGGATACAACAAGGAGGATCAAGGAGCGTTCTGCAATAGATAGGTTAGTTTCACAAGGTAAGTCACAGAGTAAGGAATAGTCTACCTTCGGTGATACGAGCTTGCATGAAGACTGAGCTGTGGATGTGTGGTTTTAAAAGGTGCTTGAATGAGTGACTTGATTGGGTTCAGGGGATAGTGACAGATGCACGTAATCCGGGTGACTGACTGAAATCCTGTGTGTTAGTGAGGATGGAGCCTGGTGTGGATGTTACAGAAGTCACCAATCATCAGTGAACAGATATGTAGTAGACAAACCGTGAGAATAGTCCAATAACAGGCAAAAGTCACTGAGGCAGGCGGCAGGAATCAGAGTAAAAATAAACAATCCAAGGTCATACACGAGAAGACAATCACAGGGAAAAACGCTCGGTAATACCTCCATAAAATAATACTTCGCAATGATATGAACAAAGTCCAGGCATTACATAGGGTACATAATACAAACACGTGGTCTAAAAGTATCCAGGTAGGAACCTAGCTGGCGGTCGGAGAGGGCCACAGAGGCGCTCGTTGTGACACCCCCATTTTTTAGAATGTAAATAATTGGCTGTTTATCAGTACTTACAAAGCACATGTTAATGTCTTATTCTGAATAAGGATATTTTAGATCCCTCAATCTGAGCTCATACATTCGCAACTACCTTACTAACTGTTAATACACAGCAAGCTCCTACACATAGGAGTTTATTGAGGCAATAGTCATAGTTAATAGTTAGTTATGGTAGCAACTATACCTTCAAATAAAATATAATTTATTTTTTGTCTTAACTTTGCTGAACTCTGACCTGTAAATTGGTAACGCAAATGTATCATTAAAGTAATCAGTGCACTGTAAACCCTAATGTTGTATTTAATTGAACAATCAAGTAATGTTGAAATGTCAAAATTTAACTGAATTACCATCAAATTGCATAAACTTAAGATTCCAAGTGTTGTGAGCTCAAAATCATGATTTAAAACTTAAAAAAATAGGCAATATTCACAAAGTAAAAACTCCTCCATGTCTGTTATATTTCACTAGCTTAATTCACTCGTTTAACAAAGTCATCTTCAAAATTTGCTAATTAAAACAACAACAACTGTAAAACTAAGCAATTGCATAATTTATTCTGCTGCAATGCACTCTGGGAGTCAGTGAGTATAAGCTGAAAATTTGGGAAGTTTAGTCTAATATCCCTTTGAAGTTATCTGTACTTAAACATTTAAGTTAATTCAATAAAGAGACCACATTTGGTTAACTCAATAAATCATGTTGTCAATTTTATTCAAACGAACTGAGGGAATCACTTTCCTCAAATCATTTGAGTACTCTCAACTTATTAGGGTTTACAGTGTGGGATGAGTTGGTTTTGTTATCTCATTGTTCCCATATACAATATTAGACATAGCTCTGGTCATTTCCAACCTTCTGAGTAAATGCAGAAGTCATATGAAGTTTACAAGGACAGACGTTCCCTCCAAATATACTGGAACCACATATTTATGTCTTGATAACAGACCTGTTTACTCCGGTGAATATTTCTCAGAGGAGGTTTATATTTGAAAGTAATTTTCTTTAAAAATGCCTTCAAACCCAATGCAAATGCATTGAAGACCTAGCTACAAAAAGCTCTGGATCATATCTACTGTTATTGCCCAGGGAAAGGGGAAAATTGTTAATTTTCTCACATTATATGAAAGTTTATCACAATCAGAACTTGACAGTATTCATTAGCAATACATCAAGTAATTATGAATTCATGAAACCTACTGGTTTACATCCATTAATGAAACAGCAAAACACAGATCAATGCAATGTTTTAGCTAATTAATGCATTGTGTAAAATCGAAACACGTGAATACATAATATTAACATCCCGGTCTCATAAAAATACACACCTCACAAGTTTTTACATACAGTACCTTACTGCACGTTTCACCGAAGATTCAAATTTCAGAAATGTAAGAAATGAAGCGTACTTACACAGGGTTTGAACTGGAAAGCATAATTTTTCAAATATTTCAGCAGATTAATATTGTAACATGATATTTTCATGAAATTGCTGTATTACTCCAAACACTGTAAATCTGTGTGAAAAAGAATAAAAGGTGTCAGAGTTTTACTGCATCTAGTGTTTATTTCTTTTGTAAACAGCAGTGATATGTACTTATTAGTATGTGTTTCGTGTCTCACTAAAAAGGTACATTTATGCCATGAGACCAGGTAGAACATTAAAACACATGTCCTCAAGCTACTGTAACAATTTATGAAAAATTACCTTGTCCACAGCTGAGTCTTTCAGTTAATATCTACCTTCATTATTAGATAAGTTTTTTGTTTTTTCTTCCATGTATTCTAGTGTGGTTTTATCATGTTTACCCATTACCCACCAGCTACAGTATACTGTTATTAGACTTTTTGAAAACCTTACAGATATACCCCCAGTGACACCCTCTCCATGATTCAACTAGCTTGGTCTTTGTTATAATATCTTCTGATTTTCCCTGCAGCGAGGTTGGATTTTTTTTATATGTTCTTGTAAACTGATGTTTATTTTATAATTCACACGAGGTCACGTGTAATGTTGAACACAAACTCACTGTATAGCAGTAATGGATCAAACAAACAGTTCTAGTTTCATCCACAAATAACTAGGGGTACGAGAAGCGACATGAGAAAAGCACAAAATTATATACTGTACAGTCAAACCGAACACATTCAGATGCTCAAACAGATCATCGGGATATTCAGTACAGACCATTTAGAGAATCTCTCCATGAGTTTTCTTGCGTTTCATATTATGTGGCAATAATCAGACTGCTATTGTGCATTTGAGGTGTCAAGGATCAAGAGCGAGACGGTCGAATTCATTTGCAAGTTTTTATTTAAGAGTCACTCACGGGACAGTGTAAACAGGCGATGGTAAAATACGAGGCGAACGGACCAATACAGGCTAGACAGAATCGTGGTCGAGAGGCAGGCAGAAGTCGGCAGCGGGGAATTAAAATAACAAACAACACAACTGGTAAAGAAGCTTAAAGAGACGGGACTAGCCACATGCAATGATCAGCGGGGAATGACTGGAGAACCGGAGTATTTATACACAGGACTATTATGCATTAGTAAGCACTTTAAAAGTGCAGCAATACATGTTTTGTTCTTGAGCATATCTATAATGTTTAATAATTGTATTTTCATACTTTATTAATGATGAATTGTTATTTACAAACCAGTTATTTTGGTGTTCATAAGATCATTAAGAAAGTGTAAGCAAATGATTAATGAATTATTTAAATGTACATATGTCAATTCTATTATTCAGACACATGATAATAGTTACTCAGTGTGTTAATAAATGCTTTATTAACACATGTTCCTGCTTTAATTCATGATTAAGTCAGCTAGTTATAAAGCATTTACAGTTGCCTGCTGTCTGTTTTTGTGAGGTCATCTAAAGTGAGGATTAATATATTTATACCTTGTAAAGCATTTATAAAGCACACGTAAAGACTCACTTATCTTACAAACAGAAAAGTTAAACATTTAAATAGTTAACACTTTAATTAAATAGTAACACTTTGTTAATTACTGTGACAATTAATGAAGAACTCATAATTTGTACAGTATATACTGTAATAACTAAGAGTATAAACTATTAATTAACAATAAACCAGTTGGCAAATGATTTGTAAATACTTATAATTTTATTTTAATTTTAAAATATGCATATAATTACACCATTTATAGCAAAACATTACCCTTTGCACCACCACAGTGCTTTTGTTGGTTTCATCTCTCTATGAAATGTGTTTGTTAAGGACACTCAAGTCATTGTTTAATGTTTGCTCATGTTTCTCTAAAAGCTTGTTTTATCTGGACTTATAGTTCTATAAGGACCTTATTTTTCTCATCTCTCTCATGTCAATAAGAGTCACACACAGTGAGGTGGATTCTGGTGAGAATGGCCTATTTTCTGCTACTGTAGGGTATCATCAGGGGCTCAGATGTGCAGCTTTTTGTTCACACGGATCATTTTTTTGATCAGACGGCTCATGCTATCTGAGACATGTTCCTTCTGAAGAAACACACTGGATTTCTTGAAGGTGTGTATGACACCAGCGTTTCCAGTGCCTGACATCTGATTGTTCTCCTTCCATTAGAGAAAACAGAATCACAGATGGTTGTTTGCAGGACCTGCGGTGCCATTAATGTGTGTTATGGTTGCAAGTAACAAGCTTTCAAAAGCTGGCAGACATCACACATCCGTTTTCTTGTTGTGAATCAACTCTTTCTGGCTTCATATACTGTAGAAAACTGACAGATCAAGCAGGTAATTGAAAAATAGCTGTCAATTTTTCTAACGCTGAAATCAAATCACTGTACACATATATGAAAGTCTCCAATGCATATGTTTTGAAATCAGAGCTGTGAATACATTATAATAACTAATTGTGATCTCAAGATTTTTATTAACATTTTAATGTGTTATTCCTTTTCTTATGGAAATAAATATGTAGAAAAGTGGCCAACGAAATTACTGGTATTCTATGGAGATACCCAACATGATCTTATTAGTATTTACGTATTCACATGCAAAGTGTGGTTTCCAGCATGCATAAAATACACTGAAATGTACATTATTACCATAGACAGCACGTAAAATCTAAAATTAAGAGACATAGGGCCAGTTTTAAATAAGACATAAATTAAAGAACACAGACACAAGTCATCTTTTATTTCCTGAAGCAAATTAAAAATAACATGGCTTGGCAAATTATATATTTGAATAATGTGTTCTTTCCAAATGAATTAATATGTGCTTCCAGGGCCCGAGCCACCTCTCTTCTCCTGGCTGCCCCACCATGGTTAACCATCGTTAACCACTCTATTGATCCCGCTTGTTCGCAGACTGAGGGTTTGGCTGGCGTTCCCCAGTCCGACTCGCTGGTTGATTAGGACGATCCGACACGGCTATGCGATTCAGTTCGCCAGGCTGAATTGCCCAGTTTCACAGGTATCCATTTCACCTCCATTCATTCGGAGATGAATGCCTCTACCCTGCGTGTGGTGATTGTAGTCCAGCCTGGCGAAATACGCGATCAAGCCTGTCCCTTCAGCCAAGATTAATGCGGGGTTTTACAGCCCCTATTTGGCTGGGTTTAGGTGGGTTAAGGCCAATCCTGGATCTGCTTGTCCTGAATCGGTCCTTAAATGGTTTTCGATCAGGAAGTTGACGCTGAAACGCATCCTTCTTTTCGTTCGACACCGGTATTGGTTTGTAGCCATCAACCTGAAGGAGGCATACTTTCATGTCTCAATTTTGCCTTGACACTGACCATTAATTTGGTTTGCTTTTAAGAGTCAATGTGGCTGAGGGTCCCCTGACTTCGATTGATGACTGGCTACTTTTAGCTCACTTGAAGGAACAGGTCAGAACTTCTGAACTGCCCTGCAGCGTTCCGGCAGAAGACAGCTGTCTCTCTAAAATGCTTTCAGAGGCTCCTAGGGCATATGGCAGCCAGAGCCGCAGTTACGCCACATGGCCTGTTACATATGAGACTGCTCCAGCATTGGTTGTGCGGCCAGGTCCCGAGAGGGGCATGGTGCCCTGGCTCACTCCGAATAGGTGTTTCCCTGCAGTGCCTCCGTTTATTCAACCCCTGGACAGACCCTGTGTTACTATGGGCCGGGACCCTTAGGACAGGTGTTGAGGCACATGGTAGTTTCCATGGATGCTTCTCTGACAATTTGGGGCGCAGTGTGAAAGAGGCAAGCAGCTTGCAGTGGCATATTAATTACCCTGAGTTGTTGTCCATACTGCTTGCACCAGTTTTGACTGATGTTGCAGGGCAGGCATGCACTGGTTCAGCCAGACAACATAGCATTGGTGGCGTACATCAACCAGCAGGCTGGTGTTCGTTCCCATGGCCTGTCGCAACTGCAAGCTATTTACGTTCAGGAGGACCTGAGTCATGCAGCCGATACGTTTTCAAGACAGCTCACTTTACCCAGGGAATGGAGACATCCTCCCGGGACAATCCAGCAGACTTGGAGTCGATTCGGGGAGGCTCATGTGGATCTGTTCGCCTCCCAGGAATCCTCGTACTGACAATTGTTTTATTCCCTGAACGAGACCCCCCTCTGCACGGATGCTCTGGCACACAGCTGGCCCCAGGATCTTCGCAAGTATGCCTTCCCCCCAGTGAGCCTCCTTTCATAGACTCTGTGCTAGATCAGGGAGGACCAGGAGCAGGTTCTGTTGGTTGCACCTCTCTGGCCACCCGAACTTGGTTTCTGGACCTCATGCTCTTGTCGACAGCCCCTCCCTGGAAGATTCCCCTGAGCAAGGACCTTTGTTTCTCAGGGGATGGGCACAATTTGGCACCGTGTCCCCGATCTATGGAACCTATAAGTTTGGCTTCTGGACGGGAATCGGTAGACCTCTCTGACCTTCCCCAGGACATGGTAGATACTATCACTCAGGCAAGGGCCCCCTCTACAAGGAAGGCCTACGCCCTGAAGTGGGGTCTGTTCACTGACTGGTGCTCCTCTCGCCAAGATGATCCTCAAAGATGCTCGGTCAGTGTGCTGCTTTCATTCCTTCAGGAGAAGTTGGAACGGAGGCTGTCCCCCTCCACTCTGAAAGTCTATGTCACTGCTAACACGGCCTATCATGATACAGTTGATGGGCTTTCCCTGGGAAGACACCATTTGATCGTCAGTTTTTTTAGAGGTGCGAGAAGGTTGAACCAAACCAGACCACACCTAATCCCTTCTTGGGACCTTTCAGTCATTCTGCTTGGACTACGAAGAGCTCCTTTCGAGCCGCTTGATGCAGTTGAGCAAAAGTTTCTGTCTATAAAAACTTTGTTCCTGCTTGCGTTCAAAACGTCATATTGGCTGACTGAAAGGGAACGTCATAGTGACTGACGAGGGTTACGTATGTCGATATGTCCCTCTTACTACAAGGTCGGACTGCGCTGGGGAGTCGGTTGTAATCGTCAGTGTTAAGAGTACCGGTGTTTAAGTATAACGTTACCAACAGCGTTATTTTTTCAATAACAGAGTAATCTAATTAATTATTTTCCCCATACTTGCAATGCCGTTATCGTTACTGAGAATGTTACTAAAATTTGGTTGAATGACGCGTGAGATGTGAAGCTGCTTTATCAGCTGCCTGACAAGAGATAATGATGACACTGCAGCAAATGCGATGATGATTGGCTGGGTGGGCGGAGGCAATGCCCTTGGTGTCTCATTGCACGCTAACTGACACTCTGACTTCTACCTCTGAACACACTGGACAGCGACAATGGCGACGAGCTGGGGAAAATCAAAGGTAGTGTTCTCAAACTGAAAGTTTCGGCACTACTTCTCCCTCGTCGAAGTTAAAGGCAATAATGTATATGTATCGTGCACGCTATGCCCTTGAAAAAAGATATTATCCATGTCTACCTCAAGCAAGTCTAACCTTATGAAGCACCTTACATTTACACGTTAACACAAAACTTGTTGCCGCTGCTAACCCAAGCCTAAATGCAACCTGCGTGAGCAACGAAGGAGATGGAGACACTCCGTTAAAACAAGCATCGCTCGATTTTTCGTATTGCCAGCATATGACCAAGACCGAGCTGAACACTTCGATTGCAAGTTATGTTGTTGAAAACATGCTACCCCTGTCCATTGTGGAGTCATTCAGAGCTATCCTTGCTAAAATACCTATATGAGGAGGAGGCAGGGGTGTTGCCCCATGCCGAAGCACTTTTGCTAGATTCATTGACAGTGAATACGAAAAAATGAATATTAAGCTCAAAAAGACATTTGAGGAATTAGAGTACATTTCAACTACAGCAGACATCTGGACTGATCACAATAAAAGTTACATGGGTATGACTGCACATTGGATGAACCCAAATAACATGTATCATAATTGCTTGCAGACAATTTAAGGGGCATCATACTCATAACGCCATTTCAGTTCAGCTTGACAGTATTCACTCTACATATGGGATAACACACAATATCACAGCAACAGTGACTGATATTGGGTCTAATTTTGTTAAAGCATTTAAGAGGTACCAGCCACTTGTGAGTGATTCTGTCAATAACAGAGAGGGAACACCAGTTTTTAAAGGAGTACTGTACTGCAATGAAGGCTTCACCTTCACACAGTCGCCTAGCTCACACTCATTAAAAGCATTGATTACAATCACCTGTCACCACCACCTGATCCAGCTCACAACTCCAATCAAGAACCACATAAAGTCACACACCACTCTGCACACAGCGTCCAAGCTCGTTCTTCATAAGTGGACTCTTACATACTTACCTGTTCCCTCTAGTCCGCTTTGTGATTCCTCAGTGTCTCCTCCAGCTTCTGTGATCCTTCTCCTCGTCTCAGTCTGGCAAGTGGTGTGTTCGTCTATCTGCAAAGGTGGTCTATCTGCAAAGAAAGAAAGAGAGACTCTTTATGTTTGTTTGGAAGATTCCTAAGTTTGATTGTATCCTCTGTTTACTTACCTGAATTCTTCCTTTGTTGTTAAACTCATACTGTTAAGTTCTGTCAAGTCAAGTCACTTTTATTTACATAGCGCTTTTAACAACACAGATTGTACAAAGAACTGAACAAGTAGAAGAACAGAGTGATGGTAATGTATAATGACGAGAATTAAACTTTATTTTTAAAATGCAGAGATGGTCTCTGTAGTGGAGTGAGGAGACAGCGGCAAGGAACCAAAACCCCATCCATGAGAGGATGGGAAAAAAAAAAAACTTGTGAAAACCAGGCTTAGTTGGGTCCAGTTCTTTTCTGGCCTGACGCCCAGCACCTAATTTCCAGTTAAATTTTAAACACATGTTAGATTGTGTAAGGACTTATAGTGTGTGTGTGCATCTGGATCCGGCGATCTGTCCACGGAG
>JAUMHP010000078.1:12581194-12603799 GCA_032361065.1 Enteromius trimaculatus | reverse complement strand
AGCCAGAGTAAAGAGATGTGTCTTTAATCTAGATATAAACTGACAGAGTGTGCCCGCCTCCCGAACAGTGTTAGGTAAATTACTGATTGATTGTGAAGTGTGTGTGTGAATAACTGAATTTATTTAAAATTTAAAATTTGTATTACTTTACTGAATATTTAAGAGTTGAATAGTGCTCTGTTTCTTGTGCAATATTATACAGATGCAGATAATTGCACTAATTAAAGGCCAGATTTTCTTTTGTTTCTTATTACCCAAGTTGAAAGTTGCGTGTCTTAGTTTTGCACATAAATGCAAAGTGTGTTAACATTATTTATTTTCAATATTTAAGAACATGATAGTGTTCAGTTTATTGTGCAGTAGGCCTAATATACCATTACAGAGAAACTGCAGTACTTAAAGGCTAAATTTTCCTTTATTTCTTTTTACCCAAGTTTACATTTATGTGTCTTGATTTTGCACTTGATTTTTATTTTCAACTTTTATTTAATTTTTTTTTATTTCTAGGCATAACATCTGGCAGGCTGCAAGCTAAGTTCAAATAAATACCAAATCTTCTAAAATACTGTTTTTATTTTTCAGTAAGATATTGTATGATATTTGACATTAAATATGTTATAGGCTTATATGCTAGAGGAAATCCGGGTGGGCAGTGACCACAGTTTCAACATAAAAGTCTGACAATGGCAAACAGAGAAAAACACAAAAGAATTCCTAGTGCTGGAGTGCCATAAACAGTCTTTAGCTGGCAGCTCCAGCTGGGCGTGACAAACAGACTTTGACAATAACAATTACCAATTCAATTGAAGAAGAAATAGTTGAGAAGGTAGATTGAAGACAATAACATTTATTCAATGTCAACCAGTGTGACTTTTAATCTCTAAAAGAAGACAGACTATATTTATTCATCTCTACAGAAAAATGTGTAGTTAGTAAATAGTGTGAAATCCACACAGCTAGCTTGTTCTGCCTACTGCCCATAAAACACCCCAGCTTATTTTTACTTATTTGCCAGCACAACTATTGCCTAAAGGCTTGATCGCATATGATCCCTATATTTAATCTGCTGATCGTTGCTCAGCAATGTCCAGCTAATTTAGCTTAGCAGGATAGCTAACTATACAGTGCAATTTGCAAACCTACCCCCAGCTCCCTAGTGAAGAAGCGATTTCGTTTTGAGTTTACATTACCAATCATTCAGTTCAATTTGCTCAACTTACCGTGTTAATCAGTTCCTGAAATTCAGATTTGCTGCAGAGAACAAACAGTTGAGGATAATGCCAACTTAATATTTCAAAATATTTAGGTTTGATGATCACATCTGCCACATCGACAGCTGTTCTAATAAATTTGTGAAAGTGAACTCACTTCTATAACATTTATTGTACACAATAAGTCACAATTCAGTAACTACCCTAATAAATTCCATCAATTTTATTTAATAGATTTTTTTATATAAAAACTGATATATTTTAAGTTTTTGCATAAAACAAATAAAATTAACTAGACTACAACTATTTAAAGTATATAAAACCTACTTTGTGACTGTATCACTTTTTACAGTGGGTATACATATGTATTTATTTTCATTATATATAAATAATATATAATAATAAATAAATATAAAATATTTCCTTATGTTGTTATCTTGCCTCTGATATGACTGATTTGAGCAAAAATACGTGCCAAGCTCTTGATAAAAAATAAATAAATAAAAATAAAAAGTATGTCGATGACAAAACTGATTTACAAGCAAAAGCTGTGGAATATTGGAAATAATTCCTGTAAATAAATAAATGCAACAGAGACTACATAAGACACTATCACTAAAGAATATATGTTTAATAAAGCAGTTTAATAAAGAGTTTTCCGGTCAAAATGCAGCTGCTTCAACCCAACCCCCGTTCCACATGGTCAGTCAGCTTGGCTATAACTGTGCATATAGCTATGTTGGCTAAATGTTGCTTTACCCTGTGTGCAAACATATGGCCCTGCTGTGACCACAAACTACAACACAAATCATTAATATTTCTCAGTGGTGAAGCAGGACTATTTGGGTTAAAGCATGGTATTATGAGAAAATGTTTGAAAGTGTTAGATTGATGTAATACTTATTGTTAGATGGGCTTTCAAAGCCATTACAGCACAGTCTGTTTGCTATTTTGTAATAGGATAGGATTAGAATAGGATTTTCACTTGATTTTTGCCAACAACTGCACCCTGATCTCTCCAAATTGTGTGGTATTCACATGCAAACATTTAGTTTTTCTAGAATCACTTTATTTTACAGTGTTCATGGTATTGCTACTGTGATTCATTCTTATTGTTAATTATGTTAATTAGAATATCTCGTGTTGCAAGCAACGCAACAATGAGAACATCCATAATTACACAATAAGAACACCTAGTTCAGTAGTAATGCTGTGTAATTACTGCAGTGATTACAGAGTCAGATGAACACTAATACAATGTACTGCAGTAGTTCATCAGGGATGTAGAATGTCGTGTGTGTGTGTGTGTGTGTAGCGAATTGCCATTTGCAAGTTTATTAAATCCATAACACAAACTTAAAATATTCATAAAATTGTTGCATCATTTCCTTTAATTTAGCACATGGCCATTGCATTCTGAATACTTTTGCAAAAATATAATGCTGACTGACTGAGCAGAACTGAATTGAATTTGATTTGATTTAATTTTCTTTTTTATTATTTATCTGTTTATTTATTATTTACTACTTATACTTTTATTCAGGATTCTTTGATAAATAAATAAATAAAAACAATAGCATTTAATAAAAAAAAAATGTTTTCTAACAATACAGTATGAGCAACATTGGTCAGCAGAAGAGTTTATTTAAAAAAAAATTGGTCCTAAATTAACATATACACAAACATGACAATTTATGTACTGTAGGTACAGATTAATTTAGCTCAAATGTAATAAGTGACAGCCTACACCAATGCAATACACCACCTGTCTCCCCTTCTCAACAAATTGTCATTTGTTTGAACATCTCTTCAACGTTTTATGAACTTCCCCTGTGCTGTGAGGAAAAAAGTGCAGAAACTGTACTTACGGATATCTTATCGCTGTACCTTACATGCCCCCTAAAAGGGTTATTAAGTTAAGTATTACGTTCAATTTATTCAGTGTAAATCCCTTTAGTGAGAATAATGAAGATTGTGGCTTTCACATTCAAACTCTTTCTCCAGCTGATGTGCACTTTATTTGTAGATAAGAAGTATGCGCTTGTAGAAGTTCAGACTGTAATGAGCCTCTTTTTCTAGTTTCATACTCACCTCACCAATCTTCCTCCACCACACGCAAACCTGCAATCTCCAGACACTGTCAGGAAACCATCAATACTCGTCACAGCACTACACCCATGCACACAGTAACAAGAGAATATAAACCAGTCTCACAGTCTCAGGCTTTCTGACAGCATTTGCAGTGTCTCCTTAGCTCCATGATACTGTACACGTGCAACTCTCTGCCCACAGCTGGAGCACTGGGAGTTCAATAATCATGCAATAAAAAGCCAAAATATCTGCATTCATCACGGACATGGACTCTGAACAGTGCAAAGAGGACAGACATTACCAGCATCCCTGTGATGTATTTTCTCCTGTTTTGTGCTTATGGGAACCGCAAAAAAAACCTGTCACTGTGATTTCATTGGCAAAAAATAAAATAAAATACTACAGTAAAAACCTGTTTCTTCTTAGTCTTATCATTGATGTTAATTAGGGTTGTATGTCACTTTTAATGTTGTTAAATTAATGCTTATTTCATATTTCAGTTTAAGTCTCACCATAATGATGACAGTGTTTAATGTTTTTGTGAATGACACTGTTCATATTTAAAAGCTTTGGTTCATGTGACTTCTCATCACCATCTGCATTTGGTTCTTATTAGTGTATTTCAAAGCTACAGAACAGATTTCAGTACAGTAGGTGGGTATAATAACATTTTATCAGTTAATGACATTACGGTATTTAACTGTAAAACTAACTTAAAATTTGTAAAAACTAAAATGTTGTTGCTGTATTTTTATGGTTTCCAGCGACCACAGCTGCCATTTTTTTTGCAGCTTTTACAGAATTTCTTTTACAGTGTAGGCTTGCAGTGAAGAAAGGAAAATCGATGATCATTTTTAAAAATGAAATATTGTTATTGTGTTAATTGGGGTTTTGTTATATACCAACATTTAGAAATGGGAAAGGTTTGATTTAAAGTGCCCCTGTTATGCCATTTTAAAGGTTCTTAAAACAGGTTTTGTAATGACGCACCGGAATCCATATGCAACGAGTATAATAATCCAAGTCAGACAGGCGATAATCCATTACACAGGCAGACAAGAGTGTAGGAGAACAGGCTGAATCGTAGTCATATAAACCGGCAATAGGTTGGGACAGGCGGCGAGCAAACAGTCAAAACACAGGCAAAATAAACACGGGTAAATACACGGGAAAGCGCTCAGAAATGCTAGCCAGGGCAAATCAAGACTTCACGTCTGACTAGAGTCAAAGCCGCGCTTAAATAGTCTAAAGAAAGCCCGCCAATGCGACATGAGCCGGCGGAATTGCATGCGCTAAAAGAGTCCGGGAGGAAACCTTAATACTCCTGCGATGGTTCCCGCTGCTGCTGACCGGAGAGAGCCACGGAGGCGTGGCTTGTGACAGGTTTACATTTATGCAAGGTCAAAAAACACTTTAGTTTTCCCTAAAAAGAGATTTTATTTTACCCCATTTCTAAATGATTCGTAAACGACTCGTGTGAAGCAGTTCGAAGAATCAGTCTGTCTAAACCCCTCCCTTCAGTGAGCCCTCACTGTGATTGGTCAGATGGCGCAGTCTTATATGATTGGTCAACCTCTACAGCAGTGCTCAACAGAGCTTGAACCAAAACTACCGTGGACAGTGCTTTTGTAAGTGAATACAAAGCATAACACTGTGTTAAGCCATTGTTTATCATTACTTAGACCACATTTACACATAGCCGGAATTAGAGAATTAATAATTCATCCCCTCCGTTTTCAATAATAACATTGTGCACACAACATCGTTTTCAAAAAACTTGTCACTTATATCAACCCCCATAAATACGCCGTTGAGCATGATAATAACTATGCCAAACCTATGTAATATTAAATAGGGCGCTCACATGACGTTAAACATTTTCTGGCACATAACCAAACCGCAGGGAAATACCTGCTTCTTCCCTTTGTGTAAACAGGGCCTTAAACTCATGATGAGAGAGACAGACAGTCAAGCTGCATCCATCACAATGTTTAGACTACATTATAGCCCCACAACTGAACAACGAAACTACAGAAACGCAAGTTAGCCGGTTACCTGGGGTCCGTTCTTCGTACGTCGCTTGATACATCCAGGATGAATTGAGACATCTAAAGTGAGATCATCGCGCTAACTATGTGCTCACTAATCCGGTTCTCCGAACGCACCAGTTGTTGATAATTAGTAGTGCTGGATTGAGTTGTCTAGGATTATTGCGCATCCGTGCGTTGGTTTAAAAGGCGGCATGTATTGATAGAAGAAACACTGATCACAGCCCCTTTGATTGGTTGATGAAATGGCAAAAGAGCGAGCTCCTTTTTTTTTTCTCAAGCAGAGCAAGAGCTTTTATTAGAGGGTTTTGGAGAGGTTAGGTTGTACTGTAGGTTGTAATCGGGAAAATTATTGATTTACATTGCCTTAAACTAAAGCCATTTCAGCTATTGCTTGTATTTCGCTATAAAACTGCCAGATTTTAAAACCAGAGGATATCTGCAAGAGGTGCTCTTTATTCTTTAAGGATTTTATTCTCAAAATATTACGACTTTAATCTCGTAGTTTAAGATTCTTTTTAGATATATTATATATATATATAAATTATATAATATTTTTTAATATATATATATTGTGAACCTCGGCGCTGGAGAGCACGACACAACAGCATTGGCTGTGGTGAGTGCTACAGTGCTCCGTTCCGGCCCGGGCTCGTCGCTCATGGCATATCTGGGGAGTAAACAAAGGTAAGTCACGCATTCAAAGCAAAAGTTCAAGTTTAAACTCTGAGTTGTTTGAACCTCCTTACTAAAACCGGCCCCAGGTGTAGTGATTGCTGCAGGGATTCTGTTTGGCTTGCTGGACGGGGGTCACTTGCATACAGCCTCTCCTACATTATTGTGCCTATAGCAACACCTTCTCGTGGTTCCCCTGTTTTCACTAAGTTTAACTGGGTCCATGGTAGACTGGGCTCTTCAGCCTGGGTGGCGTCCAGTCTAGAAGAAGATAAACTCGGATCTTAAACCATGCCCCTGCTAGGGTTACCAGCCTCCATGCCTTGTGGGTCTTTTCCAGGAGGAAAAAAGGCTACGGGAGTAAACCCAGACAGAAAATCCAGAGTGGAGCCCCTAAGGCAACTGGACAGTGCTTACGCCCCAGTGTCTTTAGGTGTAGGAAAACTGAATGGGAATGGCCAGAGACTACAGTAGTGGCCAAAAGTTTTGAGAATGACACAAACATTAGTTTTTACAAAGTTTGCTGCTAAACTGCGTTTAGATCTTCAGTTGTTTCTGTGATGTACTGAAATATAATTACAAGCACATCATACGTTTCAAAGGCTTTTATCGACTTATGTAACCAGCTCGCAGAATCCATCATGCAAGTCCTCCAGAAATTTCCAACTGGCAGCGTAGATGAGAAGTGGGGTTTCATTCGGGACAGCACCTGCCATGAAACCATGACTAAGTTTGGCAAAAAGGAGAGAAGAAACTCTGACTGGGAGTACTGAGAGTGAGACTGCGTACTCACTCCTACTCTCTTTGGCATTTTCTTCTCCTTGCTACTCTCTTACGCCTTTGACTCCTGCGATGACGGTGTCTACCTCCAAACAAGAACTGATGGGAATCTCTTCAACCTTGCCCGTCTGCGTGACAAGACCAATGTGCGCCACATAATTGTGCGGGAAATGCTGTTCGCCGATGAGCACTGGAAGCAACTCATCAACGGCTTTGCACATGCTTGCAGCACTTTCGGTCTCACATCAGCCTAAAGAACACCCACATCATGAGTCTGGATGGCAACAGTACCCCCAGCATCCGCATTGGTGACCACACTCTGGAGGCAGTGAAGGAGTTGTCTATCTGGGATCCACCGTCAGCAGCAACCTATGAATTGACACTGAACTTGACTATAAACACCAAGATCCATGTCTATCAGTCCTCAGCACCCTCTTGTACTCCAGCAAGACATGGACCCTGTACACCCACCAGAAACACAGACTCATTTCATCTCTGCTGCCTGCGAAGGATACTGATCATTACATGGCAGGACCGCATTTCCAGCATGGCTGTCCTGGAACAGGCAGGCATCCTTGGCATGTATGCTCTGCTCACCCAGTGCCGCCTTTGCTGACTTGGCCACGTTCACCGTATGGACGACGGATGGCTCCCCAAAGATACCCTCTATGCAACACTGGACTCTCGAAATAGTCCAAGGGGGAGGCCAGCACTGCGCTACAAAGTCTGCAAGTGTGACATGAAAGCCTGTGACATCAACCCCCTAATATGGGAAGCTGCAGCAGCAGACCGCAGTGGCTGGAGGCAGACTATCAAGGCGGGCGTGGAAAACGGTTAACAATAGCGACACCTACAGTGGGCAGAGAGGAGAGAACACATTAAAAATGTGGAGAAATCCTCAGTGAAACCAGACGCCGTCTTCATCTGCTGAAATTGCAACAGAAGCTGTACATCCAGAATTCGAACTTATCCGGACTCAGAATTCCATGGTCTCCCAAGACTGATGATGCCATAGAGGGACAGATTATACATGGTATTATGTTTTATAATTTATATTAAATAATAATAATTGTATACAATTTATTCATTAGACTTTGCCAACATTTGCCAACTCATGACCTTGAGTTCTTAAAACTTATAGTAACTCAGTGTGTAAGATTTGGTAGTCTAGAGGTGTAATTTTCAACAGAATTTTATTTAACTGAATGCTTCAGCCCTTTAGTAAAACTTGCAAAACATGAATTGAATTTGACTGATCATCATGAAATTTGGTTGCATGAAAAAGATGATACTAAAATTTTAATTGGAAA
Organism: Enteromius trimaculatus; assembly: GCA_032361065.1. NCBI lineage: Eukaryota > Metazoa > Chordata > Actinopteri > Cypriniformes > Cyprinidae > Enteromius > Enteromius trimaculatus. The sequence continues at coordinate 12,595,684 of JAUMHP010000078.1, read as the reverse complement.
CTCATAATCTATGGAAGCTGTGACTCGAGTGAACTGACCCAAATTTAAACATGCTCTGGTGCAATAACTGAGTTTTAGCATGTTATAATGCCAGTCCTTCCATACTCTTTCTCTTTCAGTGCTAATATCAGTAGCTTTGGGGGTCTGATCACAGCTCTGCATTGCATCAGGTAGGCAGATTGCTTCAGAAAGAGAGCCCATTACTTTGATTACAGCTCAGCTGTGGTCACCTCACGCTGGCCTAATCACCACTGGAAAGCCGGTCACCAACAGCAAGGGACTTCTAATTCAGGGTTGACTAACTACAGATAGAGAGAGTGTTCTGTTCTGAGTTTTAAACTCTTTCCTGGTGGAAAGCTGCCAGTTCTGTCTCGCCTCTGTTATACTTTAAATGTAGACTGAGTGGCAGGGCTCAGGAGGCAACCTCTACTGCACTCTGCTAACTCATCCAGGCAGCGCTAAACACTAATGTGTGTGTATTCTTGTTTTTGTGTGCATTTGTATTCGTGTGGGAACAAGCCAAGCTGCTAACTCACCTCTAATCCATCTGAAAAAAAAAAAGAACAACAAAAAAAAAGCTTGGGGTAATTTCAGCCGTGAAGTAAATAGCTCCATCTCTGGTTTGCTTTGAAACGGGGAGGAACTCGTTGAGGCCTGAATTCAGGTCATGTTTGAAATGCTAATCAGGAGAAGAGAGTTGCTGCACACTAGCTAGTGGAACACATCAGCTCGCTCTTTTCCTCATCATAGAAGCTATATTTAGCTGTGAATCTTAGCGATATAGTATCTTTATAGAGACTTTTCCAATACCACATTTTTTTTATAAGTCGGGAGCGTCTGACAATATCTAGGTTTAGACCAAAACATTAGGTTCTTGTTATGAGGTGGCCTTGAGGATTGACCCAGATGAATATAATGAAGTAAGTATATTAACCCTTTCCCTGCCAGAGTTTAAAAAAAGGGAACCAACCAACGTCAGAATTTTTGATAATTTTCTCTAAATTCTCATGACCACCAGAATATCTGAATAGCTGATACAATAAAAAAATAATTAAATCAAATATAATGTTTTTTATGATAAAAAAATAAATGCATCTGTTTATTATTATTATTATTATTATTATTTTATCAACACTTAAATATAGGTAATTTTCACATTTATAATGCAATGCTGTATTTAAAAAAGACATGCATTATTACAGCACATTTTATTGAAAGTTTAATTTATTAATTCGTTTTATTCGTTTTATTGTAGTTTTAAGCATTATTTTTTGTACCTGTACCATGATGGTGGCTGAACAAACGCAGAGTTACAGGATTAGTTTTGAGTTGACAAAACCAAACCGCTCCAATCTGGGTTTGTTGGTACCATGAAGCTAGTGATCAACTTTCTCTGTCAACTCAGACTTGATCCTGAGTTAATGCAATAATCACATTCTTTTAAACTTTCGTGAGAGAGTCAGATTCACTACCAAAGATTAAAAGATTGAACAATATGAGGAAATTAAACACATTTACACAGCAAGAGGAAACAATCTTTTAACGAAAGAGGAAAACTTAAAAAAAAAAAAGTGCAAGTAACCTGTAAATTTACTTTGTAAAGATGATAATATTTCTAAGTATAACACTAAAATAACAAACACTATAGGTAAAACACTTAAAAATGTACACTCACATGTAGTCATGTTTACTTATTTATACTGCATATTATCTTTGTTTATATCAATTTAAAAGCCTAATTATTATTAAACTCAACTGGCTTGTGTAATAGATTAAGGAGATAATAATTATATAAATAATAAAGTAATTCTAAAAAAAAAACCACGCATAAATGTTTTATTGAAAGTGTGTGTATATATGTAATATATAAAAATATTTAAAAATACAATTACATTTTATATCATTTATTTATTAAACTTTTTCCAAATAAATAAATAAATACATCTGTTTTATTGTAGTTGCAAGCACTGTTATTTATTTATTTATTTTAAACATGTGAATGTGGGTAAGTTTCATATTCATAACACAATGCTTTATTTAAATAAATCATTAAACTAATAAAACATGCATAATGTCATAAACGCAAATGTTTTATTAAAAGTGTTATATGTTAAATTATATTTTAAAATAATGGGTAATTTAATCATATTGTCTGTTTGTTTAATCAGAAGACTGATCAAACTGCTGTATCAGCATCATTGTCCAGAATGCGCATATACCAACCCAAAATACTCTCCATTAAAAAGTTACTTTCTTTACTTTTAAAAGTAATGCCTTACAATATTGCAATACTCACTAATTATTTAGTTACGTTTTAATGAAAAGTAATTTGTTATGATTTGTGTTACTTTTTCATGTGGACTTGGCTTGCGGTTTGTTTTTAATATATATATTATATACACACACACACATTACAGGCCAAAAGTTTAGACACTTTCTCATTCAATGTGTTTTCTTTACTTTCATGACCATTTACATTGGTAGGTTCTCACTGAAAGCATCAAAACTATGAAAAAACACGTGGAGTTATGTACTTAACATAAAAAAGTGAAATAACTGAAAATATATTTTATATTCTAGTTTCTTCAAAATAACTACCCTTTGCTCTGATTACTGCTTTGCACACTCTTGGCATTCTCTCAATGAGCGTCAAAAGGTAGTCATCTGAAATGATTTTCACTTCACAGCGGTGCCTTATCAGGGTTAATTAGTGGCATTTCTTGCTTTATCGATGGGGTCGGGAGCATCAGTTGTGTTGTGCAGAAGTTTGCAGGAGCAAAGGGTGGCTATTTTGAAGAAACTGGAATATGAAAGATGTTTTCAGTTATTCCACCTTTTTTTGTTCATTCATAGTTTCGATGCCTTCAGTGAGAATCTACCAATGTAAAGGGTCATGAAAATGTGTATATGTAGTTATATTTTTGGAAATTTTCACATCTGTTCAGTAGGTTGCAGCTCAAACAATGAAAACCGTCATCCACGTATATATGTAGTTTCAAAAATACTTTTCAGACTAGCAATTATAGCATGCAGTCACTATGAAATTAATGTCCTATCTTCACTTCCTTACTAGCAGGCCTTTTTCTATATCTGAGAAATACTGTAGTGAAATGGCAGAACTGCATTCACTATGAACGCATGCTTCCGCACTTTGGTCAATTAAATAATGTAGTTTCTTGCACAATTATACTGTCACAAAATGTTGGTTTGCGTCCCTGTGGGCAAGACAATGAATGAGACAAAGAACAAGGGAATAACAAGCTAAATGCATTAGGTGAGAGCCAATAATGGAGGTAAACACATTATACTTCAATAACAACAGATGATATTAGATGATTCTGCTCTCAAAAGTGTTAGCTGTACGTTACATAAGCGCAGTGCTGACGGTGTATGATGATATGACGCAGATGAGAGTGTTATAGTATGAAAAGTGAGAGCTACAATCATCCTAGTGTGGTTATATCAGTTTGTAACAGTGGTCAAACCTCGTTTATCATCCTTCCATGATGCAATAAACTCCGTCACCCACGTTGTAGGAGGTTGGATATTGCACTCCATCTGTTATATGTGAATTCAAAAGGTCTAAGACATGAAGTAACAGCACGAATGGAAAAAAAGAAACTGCGCCAATAGAAGATAAATGTCGTCATGGAAACTCCTGGCAGCGAGCCCGTCTTGTTTCAATTACTGGAGCTGCACTGCATTATTTGGAACAGATTAAATTGATTGGTAATTTTTTTTTAAAAAGGAGCACATACACCCTGACCTTTGAACCTGAAAACTGCGCTTGTCTCCAAAACACCATAGAAATAAAGCATCATGTTAACTGCACCTTTGATATCCCCCTTTCGTCAGATTGGAGATACTCTGATCTTTTCTCTCTTCATCTGTTTTTCTTCGTTTTTTTTACTTGCTCCATCTTTCTTCATTTGCCAGCAGCAGCTGCTGCGTTTGCACAGAGACAACCCGGGCTGGTCTCAGAAATTCTCAGCTCCACCTGCTGTGTAGGTTTCACTGCAATTAAGAAAGTCATAAAAATATCCCAGCCACTCTCTAATCTCGCTGATGCGACCAAAAGCCAGTCTTCAGTCACCAAACTCGGTAATTAGTGCAGCCTGCAATGGATGACTGTTGCGATGTCTAACGAAAGGCAAAGCGTTACCCGGATAGCAACACATCTGACTTAATGAACGTTTGCTTGTAGTGGATAATTTCATACAATATTAAACTCACACAGAAGGGACATTGCAAAGCCTGATGGGTTGTGAAGAAGCCAATACATCATTCGCAACTAATTCGGTGTGGGGTTACAGAGAGACCAATTGAAATGAGTGGCCGGTTTTATGAATTGTGACACATAAACTCTGGGGCAAATTACCTACTCAGTTTCACTATATTAGTGTGTAGTGCTTAAGCTCAAAAACCTGTGTCTTTTTTTACTAACCACCTGCAATCTAGTCGGTGTGGGTGCTATATGTGTCCATATAGTATTACACCATTTTATTTATTTATTTTTGTAAATGAGGCTTTGTCCAGACAAATCCTTAAAAGAATAGTTTACCCCAAAATTACAATTCTGTCATATTTACTAATCCTCAGGAAGTTCCAGATCTGTATGAATTTCTTTGTTCTGTTGAACACAAAGGAAGTTATTTTGAAGAAAGTTTGTAACCAGGAATTTTTGGGTCACCATTGACGTCCATAGTATTTTTCCTTCCTACTATGGAAGCCCATTTCCTCCACTGAATGAAATATTAAAAAGGTCATTGTGATTTTATCTCACAATTCTGACTTTCTTTTTCTCAGAATTGTCAGATATAAACTTGTAATTGGGAGTTATAAAATCAGAATTGCGAGATATAAAGTCGGAATTGCGAGATAGATATAAATCTGAATTATATCACATAATATATAAAGTCAGAATTCCAAAAAAAAAAAATCGCAATTCTGACTTTTTAACTATTTTATATTATTTTATAAGCTATTTCCAAAGACAGAGCAAAAATCCAAACCAGGTAGAGGTCGGTACGTGGGCAAAACACACGACTACACAAGGGAAACGCTTCATATGAGGAAACCTCGATGTTTGGTGGAGACTAGAATACAAACAACTCTTTAAATACACATGAGAATGAGATGATGAGGGAGGAGGAGCTAATCAAAAACCATAGTGACAAACAAGGAGGCAGAGACACAAGGGAAGGGGAAGGAGGGCCAGAGCTACGAGGAAGTAGAGCAGTACATGGGGCAATGGGGCACCTGGACCGTGAAGTGTTGGCAGACAGTGAAGCTGTGGAGGACCTGGACTATGGAGCAGCGGTAGTGGTGCCGAGGGCCACGGCGGTGCAGACAGCGCAGGGAGCCATGGTGATGTAGGCAGAACTGGGAACCACGGAGGTGAAAGCAGAGCTGAAAGCCTCCACCATAGAGTAGACATGGAGAAGATCACCAGGACAAGGCAGACAGAATAAAACCCTCCCAAGTGGCGCAGAGGGCAGTGACACCCTCCAGGGTGGCGCCGATGGAACAGAAGCCTTCCAGGGCTGGACAGCAGCTCTAGAGGGCAAATTATTTTGATTTATTTATTTTGATTTTTTTTTTCAGTGATGGAAACAGGCTTGCATAACTGTCCTGGTTACAAACTTTTCCTTTGTATTCAACAGAACAAAGAAATTCATACAAGTGTGGAAATACTTGAGGGAGAGTAAATCATGACAGGACTTTCATTTTTGGGTGAACTATTGTTAAGCAAAGTAGGCAGTAAACAGGATTTATGCACACTGTGGTTTCATCCAATGACAGACGAGAAGTGAATGAGCATCCAGAAGCTCAAGGATGCATTTTAACTACCATAATAGTGTGTATTGTTTAACCAGTTAAAATTAATCAGCAAGTCAACTAGAATGTTCACACAACTAATGTTGCTTCAGTAATATAAAGCTATTATAAAGTGCAATTGGGGGAGTAATAGTTATTTACCCTAAACAGCAGAAATATATCATGCTGTATGTAATTGGCATTCACTTTTCTCCCTCAGGATATACATTAGTGATCAAGAGTTTGGATAATTAAAACTTTTTAAGCTTTTAAACATATTTTTTTTTTTTTTGGTGGGGTTTCCTAAAGATGAAGTTCTTCTCATCATGTTAATATTTGACTGGAAATATAAAATGTTTCGTTACATGTAGCACAAATCTGTTTTTGGTTGAGAATGATTGTGTTTACATGTGTGCCAATTTTGCATTTATTTATTTATTTTTATTTTTATTTATTTATTTCAAACTATATTTAGAGTAAGGACATGATACTCTTTACTCCTGTTTATATGCAATTTTAATTGTTTTAGATTATTCACTAAGAAGTGTGGTTATAGTGCCATGTGGCATGATCCTCTATTATATGAACACTACGAGGAAAGCTAGCTTGTTCATTTTGAGCACGCAAGACCAAGTCACGTCTATTTGAAAACGGAAATCCTGAAATCTCAAAAAACAATACTCACATTAAAGAAAAATCTAATAATAATAAATTAAATCAGCAACAAAATATGACACTCTCCCATAAATGTTGTTTCTTATGCTCAAATAAAGACATACAGTAAATATTCCAGGACACTGAAAGGGTTTATAATAGTTGATATGGGCATGTCGTCGGTAGCAGTGTGAGTGCGCTACAGTCTTTAGTTAGTGTCTAATTATAATGGACAAAGATTTGAGAAAGAACACCATTATACCACTAGTATTCACAAGAGGCTGTGACTTTTCAAGATGCCTCTTTAGCTCAGAATATACATAGGGCCAGATGTACTAACTTGCGATTCAGATTTTATGTTATTAAAAATGTGACTTTTAAACTTTAAGCAGTTTTTAAAGCCAAAACTGTTGTGGGAAAAGGCCCAATTAGCTTTATTCTTCTTTTTTATACAGTATATGCATTTTTTACATTGGGTTTAAAATTTCCATGAGCTAATTTTTGACCAAAATGCCAGAAAGAACTTTCACAAATAAGGTCACAACATGATATTTATCTTTCTATGCCCCAGGACTCATATGATAATTTATGATAACGATATGGACACAATGAAGGTTGCATAAGAAGATGAAACACAAAAGCAAAATACAGTTTATTTTCCTCTCAAAAACTGCAGGGTGGTCTGTTTTACGTTACACAACTTCATCTGCATTGCAGCAAATTATTAGCACACTAGAGAAGCTTTCTCACCGAGGAGCAAATGAATGAAGTCAGTTGCCTTTTTTTCATGACTGAACCTCTAATAAATGTTGTAGTTATTAGCATCTGTTAATAGGTTTATAGCATAAACATAAATAAACAGCATCACAGATACAAACTGTAACGGCCAGGCAGGATGTGCCAGTTCAGGCCATTGGACGACACTCCAGCGCTTCACTTCATAGTGTGTTTTTGTGTCTGTTTTCATGTCTGGACTCATTTCAATGAACTCATATCTCTGCCCACCTCGTCTGTTGTCTTGTTTTTTGTCATTCATGTCTCCGCCCACCCATCTTGCGTTGTCATGACTGCCCATTGTTCCTCCGCCCCTTTTTTTCTTGTATTTAAGCACCTGACTGTCTTAAAATGCAGTCTTAAACCTGACAGCCTTTCGTGTTTCCCTGAATTCCCCATGTTTTCCTGTATTTCTCTCTGGATTTATTCCCATGTCTCTGCCTCCTATGTGCACGTCTGCTGATATCGACCCTGCCTGTGATTACTCTGCTCTGTTTAATAAAACCGTTTCGTATGGATCTCGGGACACAAACAGCTCATGAAAATGAAAATAAATGGAAAACAAATGTAAAAAAGGCATTCTTAACAGCAATTCAGCCACATATTTGCAATTGCCCAATGCTTCATACAAGCTTCATTATCCTCATACGAATATGGCAGGAGATAAAAAAACAAAACAAAAACGGATGCAGATGTTTAATTGGGTGATGGGACCAAAGCTGCCAGATGTTTGCTTTTGTTTTACAGCAATGTTCAAGTGATATATTAGGTACATTAGGCGAATGATGGCACTGAAGTGTTAAAAATCCAGACGGTGTTGACAATGCTGTATTTGGTGATTCATGAGAAATGCAGTCCTAGCAGTTAAAGTAATCACCATCCAAATATAACAATTTACTCATCATTTGATCACCCTCATGTTGTTACAAATTCGTAGGATCTTCTTTCTTTAAAAACTTCAATTAAAAATGCCAAAAAAAGGCATCATAAAAGTGATCCATATGATGCACGTCTGTTTTCGTTGATAAACAGACAGAACATTAATTAATTTCATGCTGTTCAACATTGTTTGCCGTTTGTTGTGTTTCACAGAATACAGATCATCATGCAGTATGAGTTTGTAATAGACCGTTAACATGAAAACTCATTATTTAAACAACCTAATTTTTAGGAGACTGTATCTTGGAGCCACTAACTTGAGCATGTCAGCTCTCCACTGAGAAAAACTGAGTGTGGAAAGCTGGAGGGAGGGAGAGAACACAGCAACTGTTGTGCCCTACTTTTTATTTTGCTTCAATGAAGTTTCTGTATGAAGATTCATAACTGCTCAACAAAAATGCACAAATATATTACATACTGCTTTGTAATGCACAGTTCAATATAGAGCTGTATGCATTTGTGCAGGCAGTAGATAATCACACCCATGCACATTCATTTTATACAACAGTGTGCAATACAGAAAACAGACACTTCCCCCCGGTTTCACAGAAGAGGCTTAAACCTAGTCCTAGACTAAAATTCAAGTCTGAGCTGTTTCAACTGAAAGAAACTCACACTGACTGATCCTAAAATATATCAGTGCCTTTGTTTTTGTCTCAAAACTGTAGTATGGCCTAGTCCTGGGTTAGTATAAACCCTGTCTGTGAAACCAGGCCTAAATGTACAAATTGATTTTTATGCCATATGAAGTAACAAGCTGCTGTTGTTAGTTTAAATGGTGTGACCAAGTCTCAATTACTAATTAAAAACAATTTTTAAAATATGCTACTTATAAACTGCAAGCATAAAAATACTGCTAGACAGAGACAAAGCCGGAGCTCTAGCAATCTCGTCGTCATCATCACATCAAGTAATTGTGTTTTGTTCAGTGTCAGTTCAGTGCTTTTAAACAAACTCGGTTGAGAAAATGATTCAATGACTCATTTGTAAACTAAAAGTGAATTCCCATTAGAAATATACCCCGACAACTCAAGAGACAGCTGAAAACTAATCTCTTCTGTCAGTAATTCTTCTGCTAAAACATGATGTCAGAGATGTTGTACTAATATACTTCTCATAGTGCCAGTTGATGATAAATCACTTGTTGTGTTTTTATTTTTAATTTGATTTGGATAAAAGTGTATGCTACATGAATAAAAATCAGAGGTCTTCAAGTCGTGGAGTTGTGGAGACCAACTGTCCTGCAACTCTTCGGGCAAAAATGCACTCTCACAAATTCAAGACAATGAGCAAAGAAACTGTCCCAGCATAATTGAAATAATTCTACTATGGCTTTTGCTTTTGAGATGTGAAAACCAATGAACAGTGTTGATTGTGGCATTACAGTATATCAGGATCCGCTCACACTGCATCATGTTTTTACATTATGACTGGTTTCCATCCACACACATTTCTATTGAGCTTACGAATGCAATCAGAGGTGTTCAGATTAGTGTGAGCTCTGTGACGGATATCACTTCTATATTCTGCAAATTCTTTATGATTCCTGTTTTTCTCATTGAGCAGCTTTAAACAGTCTGTGGAAAGAGACATAAAGTTAACTTTATTGAATCAAAATAGCACAGACCGTTTCCAATAACATTTTACCAACATCAACAAAAGCCATTTTGTTGATGGCATCTTTAAGTATTTGACAAGACAAAAAAGATACATTTAATTAGATGCATATAAAAACTGCCCAAATACAAGTGGCCAAACATTGCTACATTTTTTGGAAATCCTATACAGCTCATTAGAAGCATGCAACATGTTCTTTTGGTCACTCACATGTCCCTATGGTTGGAAATGCCTGAAAGAGTTCACCCATAGAGACATGAATAATTATGAGGCACAGCATTCTCATTGGATAAGGTCACTCTGCCCCATAAATAATTATTAGACACTTCTGACACATATGAGCTATAGTGCACATATATATCACATTAAAAATAATGGATGCTAGCATTGTCTTCTCAGCTCCTAGCGTGGCTCCAGGCTCCTACCTGAGAACTAATTCTACAGCAGGTATGCCAAAGAGATGAGGGTCATACTATCAGTGTACTCCAATCCATTTCCCTTGAGAAGGCAAAGCCAATAATTTTGTCATCCTAGAATCATTAAAGAAAAAAAGGACAGTGTAATTCTATTTGTCTGTTCGGACAGTGCTAAGCATTAGGGATGAAGGTTCTGGAAGGGCATTCCACAGGCAGGGCTCCGAGGTCACTTAATTACATGGATGGTGAACATATTGATTCAAGCAGGCGCCTCTAATTCCTCTGTCTCGCATTAGGCATTCATAAACAAGCTCTCCACCTTCCTGATCCCGTTCCTTAGAGGAGCACACTGCAGCTTCATCCAATCCAATCCCTGCTCGAGATTAGATGATGTCCAGGTCATAACAATGAGAACTGTACATCCTCTCAAACTCTCCAGAAGGACAGGACAGCTTATTTTCTCCAGCCTTAGGTCTCCATCAGTGAGGTTTACGCAGTTCTTCATTAGCACAAACCTGAAATGTGTTCTTATTATGCTGGGTTTCAACCCATTCTCGTTCCCGAGGCGGCGATATCAGAGTGAGAATATTTTGTGGACTTCATTACAAAGGAACTGAACGCATAACTTCAAAGCATCATAAAAGTAATTGTAATGAATGGTTTAACCTTTCAACAGAGATTTGGGGAAAACATCTTAAATTCTCCTGAAATGCTCATGAAGCAGTCTTAAATACAGGATACATTTGAAAGCTAAAATATAATTGGACTTTAAAGTGAACATGAATCTTGACAGGCTTCATGAGATTCGCCCATTTATGTGTTGTTTGTTTTGCATTTTTTGTTATTTATTGCACACTGCCACCTACTGTGTTAGCAAACGCTGTGAAACTTTCAGTAAATCAAAGAGAGTCTGTTTGAAATTGGTGCCAAATGCCACCGTGGCCCAAAACAACAAGAGAGGACAGATTTAAGGTCTGGAGCACCGCAGCAGGAGGCCTGCGTGGCCCGCTGTGATATGTAGACAATGCTGGATATTGGGACTTCAGCGATGCTCACTCTGGATCACTGTGCTGAGATTCGATTTTGTGTGTGGCCTGTAATTTCTCTGGGGAAATAAGAGGACATTTCATGTCACAGACTAGTGGATATCTTCTTAAACTCACATTTGTCAAGTGCAAGACCTAAAAATCCTCACTGTCTGTATTTGGGACTCTATGAAATTACTGATAAAGGTCATAACAGCCGAAAGGGAATGTAAAATAACGTTTGCTGGTTTTGCCAGCCTTTTGACTCAGAATATCCGAGAGTTTCTTACAGATTTGAAGAAATGTTCCATTGCATCAGTTTCTCATCAATGGATGATCTGAAGAGAAAGTGCCAATAAAGAGTCCAAACATCTGATAAAAGCATCATAATAATAAACAGCACTAGAGTCCATCAGTTTATGTCTTGAGGAGACGAAAGCTGTGTGTTTGTAAGAAACAAATCCCGCATTAAGATGTTTCCTTTAAAAACTTCAAACTGTTGGCCTGAAGGCCTGAGGATGCAGGAACAGTTTTCAGCAATTTGGCTTGTTTAGGTGAACTTTTCTTTCAAGAATTATGTTTTATACACAGTTAGTGAGACTGCTCTGCATGTGATCTAGACTGTGCCTGCAAATCTGAAAAAAATGCATTTTTATAAAATTACTGCATTTTAAAAGCTAAATAAATTATTATACTATTTCACCTGTACAGTAAATAATTATATGAATAAATGAAATTGCATTCAGAAAACAAAACAAGCAAACTCTCCAGAATGGACAGGACAGCTTATTTTTTCCAGGCTTAGGTCTCCATCAGCGAGGTTTACGTACTTCTTTATTAGCACAAACCTGAAATGTGTTCTTACTGTATTATACTGTGTTTCAACCCATTCTCTTCCCCGAGGCAGTCATATCAGAGTGAGAATTTTTTGTGGACTTCATTAGAAAGCAAATGAACGTGTTACTTCAAAGCATCTTAAAAGTAATTGTAGTGAATGATTTAACCTTTCAACAGAGACACACACATACATTTTGGCTACATTAATACATATGCACCTATATGTACACACATACTCTATATATAGATCAGGCACACACACATACATATTCATATTTATATCCCCGGCATATTTTTCTATCCACGACATAACTAGAGATGTTTCTGTGTCTGTAAAGGCATCTCTGTGTCTGACTTGCCTACTTCATCACGATGAGATTCAAAATGGTCAAAACACAATCTACATGCATGATCTATGATCCATATCGAATTTATATTATCTCTGATCCTTCCGTTGATGACAATCGTCTTTTTTTTCAAACCCAGACCCGGGAAGTCATGACATGTGCTAGGGCTTTCCTTACCGTAATAAAACAGGGATTGCCCTAAAAACATATCTTTGGCAGGGAAGTGTTGTAAGCTTTGTAATTGACGAGATATCTTTAAATATAAAGAAAGAGTTAAAAAAGTCATTGGATGCAAAATTCACTTGTACATGTACATGAAGAGCACCATGTTGGCAATCCTTTTTTTAATCCCTATAAATAACCCCCTTTCTCAAATCAGTCATCATTTACTCCTGATATCTGAGCCGGTGAAGACGCAGTGGATTATGTTCTTTTCCGGGAACTCACACTGCGTCCGAAGACGCTATGGGAACGCCTTTATGCGTGACGGCTCTGAATCTGCTGTACCAACGTCCAATGTATGGGCGCGACGTCAGGGCGGTGACGTCAGACCAGGAAGAATCTATAAATACCACTCTGTGCCAGCATTCGCTAGCTTTTTGCTGTTCAGAACGGCGGACACTGAGATCGCGGCGCTCCCAATGCGATCTGGCTGAAGCGGTGGAGAGCGTTAAAACTCTGTCTCCCGCTCGAGCTAGATCTTACGCCCGTTCAGAGTGTCGAAGTGAACGTGTGTGAATCCTTTTTCCCTATCCTCAAAAGTGTGTGTGTGAAAAAGAGTGAGTGTTTTACAAGAACGAGTGATTGTAAAACCCCATTAAGCAATACATTGAGCTGGCTCCTCCAGTGGAGTAAGAGCCCCGCTATGTATTCGCTATTTCTCCGTTCCTCCTCATCTACTCGTGAAGCGGGCTCGACCCTCACGTTTTCTCCTCTGAGGAGGGTAAACTTGAGAGTGTCGGCGGGTGCCCCAGTGAGGAGCTTTGGAAGTGGGCCGTAGACTAGTTTTATAGTAAATAAGTCCGGCCGAACAGCCCGCCGGTATGGCGCAGTGGTAGAATTTTCGCCTCCTGTGTAGGAGACCCGGGTTCGATTCCCCGCCAGTGCAGGGCAGTACTGGCTTGATGAGCACTTTTTGTGTGCTCAGCCAACACTTCCACGTTAAAGCCTATCGATGCCACAGTGTGATAAGACGAATCTATCCACTGGTGGACATCGTCTTTAAAGGCTCCAACCTTGCCTACTGATTTGAATGAAAGGTCCTATTTCCCGCCCCCTAAAAGAGAAGTGTGTGTGAAATAGTTTAAAGATTCGAGTTGATAAAAGAGATATCCTCATCTTAGACTGTCTTTCTTCAGTGCCTGTAGGCAAGGGGTACTCAGGGGATCTGGATGAGCGCGAGTAAGCTAGCTCTGATGACAACGTTGAGCTCAGGAAGCTGCCCGCGCCATGAGAAGATCCATGGCAGCGGTGGTGGCTGCGGAGAGTTGGCTGACCCTGTCATGACAGGGTCCGCCTCCTGGCGCTTGCTTTCCCCTCCTGGCGACACGTCGCAGGTGGCGCGGAGACAAGCAGCGGCGTTTCAGCGATTCCTCCCTTGCCGCTCTCTAGATCCTGGGGTTGCTGGGCGGAGCAACCCCATCGAGTACCAGCTCCTTATAACCCGAGGCTCAAATCAAAGCGTTGCCTCCCGCGCTCCCCCGAGGTGGAGCCGCAGGTCGAGGAAACGCTCCACTGCTGGGGCCTCCAGGCCTAAGCCTTGAAACTTCATTGCATCTCGGAGGTCCCAGCAGGATAGGTCCTGATTTTCTGGGGCTCAGGACAGAGGGCAGACCCTTCTGGGTTTGAGGGCTGAACACCTCGCTCTCCCCAGTGCCCTCGACGTTGCACTCAGCCCAGCCACAGCATCGCTAAGGGGCTGAGTTGCACGTCCCCCCTGAGGGGGTCCACAAGACGGTTAGAGCAGAGCTCTCCCTGACTTTGAGTCGTTAGGTATCGAGCTCCCATCGTCGATAAAATCAGAAGCCAGCCTCGAGAGGGTGGCTCCCTTAGTAGACAAGTTAG
>JAUMHP010000078.1:12525817-12550126 GCA_032361065.1 Enteromius trimaculatus | reverse complement strand
GCTTATATCATGCTCACCTAATGACATCCAGGTGGCGGTGATTAGCTCGTTAGTCTCTGTGACTGACTGCACTGATCATAGTGCAGTCCTGTGGCCTGACACCCGATGTAACATACTGTATATGTCACAACAATATCTTCATAACTTGTTTTATATCAGTTTGTTCAAGAAATGTAATAAAATCATGGTAAGTGTGATGTGTTATTAAAAAATTAGTTGAATGGGTTAAAACATACCTTTAGTAACAAAAACAAGCATCTTTCAGATCAGATTCTCACGTGACTGAGCCTGGATGTTACTTATATGTCACTTTGTGACTTTAATGCTTTAAAAAATGCTTTAAAAAGACCTTTTCATATAATCCCAATTGTTTGTGACTCCCGCGTCACAGTGGGTCCTTATGGGTTAACTCATCTGTGATAAATAATTATAATTGTGGATGATTATAAGTGCAACTGTCTATTCTCTGACACATTGACAGCCGTTTTTATTTGAAGTCAAAAAAGAAGAAGAGAACGATGAGCATAGTTTTAGTCCTCAATTAAGAGTTATTGGCAACTAAAATCTGTTTATTATAACACTGCAAAAATTATTTTCAGTATTTTTGTGTTTCTGAAATCCTAAGCAAAATTAGCCATTGGTCACATTTTATTCTAAGGTCCAATTATTGCTATTAGCAAACCATTAACCACAACTTTTCCCTCAATAAACTAATAATATGCTGCTTATTAGTAGTTAAGGTAGTTGTTTAGTTTAGGTATTTGGTAGAATTAGGGATGTAGAATAAAGTCATGCAGATTATATGCTTTATAAGTACTAATCAACAGCTAGTATGTTTGTAATATGTGTGCTAAAAGCAACTAGTTAATAGTGAGACTTGGTCCCAATACTGAAGTGTTACCCAACCATCAGAACTGGGGGCCGAAACCTACTGTTGCGTACATCAAGACAAAATAGCATACATAGCAAATCCGGACTACACATCTCAAACTTTAAGTTTGCCCTTATAGAGAATTTGTAAAGTCACATTGTTGGTCTCCTCAGAAGGACACTCGACATCTGTCATGTGTATCTCCAACCTTGGGAGGGACATCAGAGACTAAACAGTGTCTGTTTTGGGAACGCTTCTCTAGGATGTGTAAATGGACTTGTCATGTTTTTGGTGGAGGTCGCAGCTGGACATCCATGTGGCACTGATGAACCCTGTTAACGCTCAGTTCTTCATGGGACGTGTTGCGCTAGCGGGATTCTAGTATATTTGTATTGAACTGACAAACAATTCTGCAAGAATCGCTGCGTGCAAATACAAATATGACACCTTTGTTTTCTTCGCCTAACCTGAACAGCTTTCAAAATATCCCGGCGGTTATCACGGATTACTTTCACACAGACACACACTGTCAAGGAAAATAAGTACTTTTTCCTTGTCAAAGGTAACCTTTGCGCCTTATCAAGCCCTAAAGGCTGCAAACGGTACTAATACACACTGTTCAGGGGGGGTCCTGACAGCGTATTAACAATCACAAAATACAAGAGGATATAACTCTAATTATTCTTAAAATCCTGCACATGAAATACTAGTGCTAGCAAGGCAGCAGAGGAAGTGCAAGATACAAGTAAGTCCAGGTTTGCTTTGGTACTTTGTAAACGATAGCCTGAAATAAGGACTGAAATAATCCCCAAAGAAACAAAGTGTGAATGCAGGCTGTAAGCTTAATTAATCGCAGTGTATTTCGTACGGTTTAATACTTTGAGGTAAATGTGTTTTAGAGCAAATCCTAATCAGGTATATCAACGTACTGCTGCATTGTGTTGTAACGTTTTGCTGTTTCGTTATATTAAAGGAGACTCTCTGTTTAATGTTTTCGCTCCAAAAATAGACTCTGACCCTGATTAAAACAGTCAGGTGTGGTGTTAGACACAACAAGGTCATGAACTCGATTGCCAGAGTATGCATGAACTGATAACATGTAAACCTTTATTACAACATGAGTCGCTTTAGATAAAATCACACGTCAAATGAGTCTATTTTTGGGTAAGTTGTAACCCAAAAAATGGGTGGCAGGTCTGTTTTTATATCATCATGAAAGGGAAAACAACGCTGAATGCAACTAACCCTACTAAATAATGGGTGATTCATTTATTTTGGTGTGTTTTGAAAACGTTACATCAGGTCAAATTTATTATTTACAGAAATAGTTGGTCACACTTTTTATTTTAAGGCCCTATTCTTACAACTGACAATAATAAATTGCTCCTTTTTTATAGTAAGGTAGTTGATAAGTAGATCTGTAGATATGTAGAATGTGTAGAATTAGTTCCATACGTACTAATAAACAGCCAGTATGCTATTGAATGCTAATAAGCAGCTGGTTAACAGTGAGAGTTACAGAGTTGTAAATACGTTAGTCCACTGAATTAAAAACTACTTGTATGGAACCATTCAAGACACATTTAGAAACTAAATTGGTAATTTGTCCAATTCAGAATTTGCAATGTTATTTATCTGACATATTATCTGACATGTATGTTTTCCATACATTTTAAAGACACTATATAGTTTTGTATGACACACAGTTTTGGTGCTTCGTTTGGTCACCACTTGATTTCCTGATCACTGGTTTATACCACCTTGCAAATTTAATTTATGGTGGCAAATGCTGCTTCTTTCAACTGCAGGCACCAGCTTCAAGTGTATGGCGTTATCCGAAGGAGCAGCTGCCGGGAGGAATCACATACCCAGGTCCTGTCCACCTGGGCCGTATCAGCAGAACCGCCGGTCAGCCCGCGGGAAGCTCACGCTGACCTCTTTAATGCAGAAGAGAGGGTTTTGAGCAGCCTGTTTGCCTGTTGTGTGGATGTTTCTTTGACAAGCTGAAGCATGTGCACTCGTGCAGACAGCGATACAGACCAACGGGCTACTTCAAATCACTAAAGAATCTCACCAGACAAGAACCGCAGCCAGCGTTCATCAATGCAGTGCGTGATATCAGAAGCTGCTTCCCCTCTACACGAGTGATGCATAGTAAATATATAATTCACGAACGAATATATCTCAATCATAGGATGCAATGTGATTAAATGGAGAGCGTGGCTGGAAAATTCCCCTCTGGACTAGTTCATTTGCACAGTAGTGCGTTAAGCAGCTGTTTACGTGTCCTTGTGTTGTGATTGAGAGAAGCAGATGAACACGCTCCTACATAATTTTATTTGGAACTAATTGTGTGACATTGGTTGTTTATGGAAAATCACCGGCTTTTGGCAAAAAGGCACAGTCTGTAATAGGCCACATTTACAAAAGAGGCGTTTTTGCACTAAATGTGTAATATTGTTAAACATACAAATACAGCTTGATGTCTCATTGAGCACCTTTGTGGGTGACTGCTGCACATAAAGCGGTAACACTTTACAATCCTAGCACACAAATACGCATCAAATAATGCGTAACTATTGCACAGATCATCATTAGTTAATGTATGAAGAACTAACTGCATCAGCAACTGATCAGCATTCTGTACGATTCATAGATAAATTGTTACTAGTTAAATGTGTTATAATGTATTAATTTCCTAAAAACATAATATATTAACTAATGTAGTAAATTCATATGTTAATTACCACATTGGGTTGAAGTCATGCCTTTAAACTTCCTGTTGTCTGCTTTAATTAATCATTAGCTAATGATTTGCAAAGGTATTATTATGTTGTGACTTTACTTGATGATGCACAGAACTATAAACTAATCGGTAAGTAAAATGTCATTGTGCATGAACATGCAAATCATAAGCTAATGATTTAATAAAGCAGACAACTGGAAGTTAAAAGGCATGACTTTGACCAATTGTGATCATTAAAATATGAATTTACAATATTACTTAAAATATGTTATTAGGGAATTATGACACATTTAACTAATAACTGTTTATTGATTAATCTATGAATCATATGTTGCAGTAATAATAAATGACTTAGTTCTTCATGAGTTATGCATTAACTTATGATTATTCATGCATTAGTTAGGCATGAATTCATGAATATTAATGCCACCATACTGTAAAGTCTAAGTAAATGGTTTTATAAAGAACCTTTAACATCTGAAGAACCCTTCTGAGGTTCTTTATGGCAAATTTTAAAAAGTAAAAAAGAGATGTTTGAATCTTCGACTGAATGGTTTTTGCGAAACCAAAAAATGGTTCTTCTATGGCATCACTGTGAAGAACCACCGAAGCACTTCATTTTTGCGTGTATGGATCTGAAGAGAGTCCTTTTAGCATCCAGTTAGTAGGAAGCCCCTTCTCTTGCACAGGAAGGAAAAGCTGTTATGCACAGGGCAACACTAGTTAAGAGGAAACATGCACAGGACAACTGGTTTCTTGTTTATATGTCATGTCATGCAGGAAGTTGGCTGCTTCCATTTGCGTTAAAAGAGTGAAATGGCATGGTTCTTTGTGCACTTTAAAGTAGGTTAGAGCGGGAGCTGTTCATTTGTCATCCGCGACAATGTGATTAATCATGGAAGGGCCGCTGTTGAATCCCCATTGGGCTGCGTTCACCAGGTGGCTCATCTCACCGAATGTCATTGCTCAGCCTCAAGGAGCTCAGTGTGTCTCCTCAAAGTCTGTCAATCAAGTGAGCTGGCTCAGAGCGGCTCTTCCTACAATCCGTCCAGTCTGCTCTCCTCACTTTTAAACACACTGCGTGAGTTCAAGCCAACTTGGTGTTTATTTGTTTAATATTGTATTACTAGTCATATTCATTGATGCACACTATTCCAGATGAAATCTGTGCTTCAGATACAGTATGAATTACACTGTGTGTGTGGGGGGGGGTCATTCATATCTGCATAAAATAGAGATTCTAAGCTTTCAAATAGTACCACATATAGGGTTATTGGTGCATGCAAAGGGTTAAAAATTCAAGGTGGGTCTAACTGGTTTAAATTGACATAATATTTCAAAATATGACAGTTTTTTCTGGATTTTTAATCTAATAAATGCAGCCTTGATGAGCAGAAGATACATCTTTAAAAAACATTAAACATCAAATAAATATTTGAACGGTAGTGTATATCTGTGTGTGTGTGTGTTGTACTGAACACTGTTTGATCAGGCACTTGGTTTTCAGCTGGCAGATGATAAAATGGTCAAAGAAAAATCTTACAGACTTTCACTGGAACAAGAACCCATTATATAACAGAGAGTTGGGGGCAGGCTACATTCTTATTAGCTGAGAAACCACACAGAAACACTCAAACAATGCCTTAAATCAGTGCACTGATAACCAACCACACTGAGCACAAACAAGCTGCATTCATATTTCCTCCGTACGTGACAAAATAACTAGTTAACAGAGCTTTCCAGAGAGCAAAATGGACTATTGTGTTCCTGCAGCTCGAGCAGTAAAGCACCACGCTGTGCTGGCAATGCTAAGGTCATGGGTTTGATTCCCAGAGAATGCAAGGCCTGATTAAATGCTGAATTTGAATGCAATGTAAGGGGCTTCAGATAAAAGCGCCTGCCAGATGTGTAAATGAAGAGAATTGAAAAATAATTAGCTTTTTGGCATCACCTGCAGCTCCCGAGAGACGGGAACGCATTGAGACTTGTTGGATTTCAGAGCAGGTGAAGATGGTGCTTCTGAAGACGTCTTGCTAGGGGTATGTGCCAAATGTAATTTTAGCTTGTGCTCAGTAGACCGAGGCTCCCCTGTAGGTTTGTTATTCTCATATCGTTCCGCAGTGAATGTGTCTAGGCATTCTAGGCAGATCCGTGATAATAGTGTATATTTTACTCCAAACAGGATGAAGCTCAGAGATAGGAGGCACATGTGTGGGAGATCTCTCTCCTGTAGATCAGCGATAAGACATCGAAACGCCCACGTGCACATCACGTAAGCGCTCCTGAGCAGACCCTCGTTAGCTTTGCTGTCGTTTCCGTGTAGATCCAGTAATAAGAAAGGCACTTTCAAATAGCCCTGTTTTGCAACTGAATGTGAGCAAATGCCCCGAGCTGCTATTGCGTGACAACTGAATCTAAAACTATACGTTTATCAGTCAGAGTTAGACTCTTTTGAGTTTCTTTGACACTTAGTATCACTTTATTTATGAATGATCTCACTTTTTGGTTTGCATCTTCCTTGAGAAGCATTTTATTCAGTGCATTGTCCAAAAACAGGTGTTATTTATTTAGTTTAGGGTCTCTTAATTAGTTGCATATTAGTAGAATATTAGTCACTGATTAGTAATTAAGCACATATTAATGCCTTATTCTACATCCCTAGTCCTAAACTCCACAATTAACCACACTAACTATTAATAAACAGCAAAAAAGTCAGTTAGTAGTGAATAAGTGTTCCCTATTCTAAAGTCTTACCTATTTTTCATGTATAAACCACGTCTTATTTATTTTTGAGTTTCCGTCCGAAGCAATTATATGGTGATGCTGTTGCTATGATAAAAATTGTATTTAAACCCACTCTAATCTCTTCTATGACCTCTAAGTATATGCTGCAACCATGCTTTATCTTGTCAGAATGATAATGCTTTAAGCCTTTCATTAGTTGACTTATAACTGCACGCGTGTAATGCAGGAGCTGGTAGAGAGATCACACAGTGTTTCATCTGAAGTCAGAATGCTTTTGAAGTCGTAACCTTTTACCATGAGGCTCTCGCCGCCCACATTAGATAACTGCATAGCAGTGTTTATTAATCCCCATTAATAGCAAGTCCATCATCAGATGTCCATCATCATCTTTAAAGCTGAGCATTGCATTGAATCACAAACATCTGCAATGCTTCAGTAATAGCAGGCATGATATGCATATACAAGTACTTTTATTCAGCTACAGTTTCAAAACACCGTGTGAGTGAACAGATTATTAATAGCCAGGCTTTTTTTTTTTTTTATATTATTATTGAAGAATATTTAAGCAATCATGCTCTCCGCATGAGGGATCTTCGTAATTAACCTCAGAGTTTGATTTGCGGTGAGTGCAAAGCATGGCCGTGGACTTTCTGCCATCTAGAGGCCTTATGCATGGCTTTCCTGCGTCAGACGGGGTTTAAAAAAAGCCTTCACGTTTTGACCCTCCCTTGTTTCCATGGTGCTGTTTTACCGTTGAATGATTTGAGATTAACTAATAGAAATGACTCTTGGCTCTTGATCGAACCGGAGAGGATATAAAACTCAGGGCCCCAAAAAGGTATCGCTTCAGAAAGCATTGAAAAGTGCTGGGATCTAACACTATAGATGCACTTTTCAAAACAGACACATATGTTAGATACCTTTGCGGTTGAATATTCACATCTAATGTTAGCCTGAGGAGACACAGCAAGTGTGTGTTTGGTCTTTCAGGATAAGTCATCATTGTCAAATCGATGGGAAGCGTTTTATGCACACTGCGCTGTATATAGATGTCTGAAGTAAAGGCTCTACTTTAATTAGGTGAATTACTGGTGTTCTAAAAATATAATTACATATTTGACTGAACAGAGGAACCTTTATCGGGGAAGTTAGCTGGAAAAATAATTATAGATAATGCAACTGCTGTAATTAGGTGCTCTTTTAATGAATGGTGTTTTAAAGCAGAGCAGATTGTGGGAATGAGTCAGATGTAGAGTCTAGCGCCGTCTCGGAGCTGACAGGCTTCGCTCACACGTTAATGTGTGTCCTCCAGAAGGTTACAGTTCGAGCAGATCAGTTTTCTGTGACTGAGATTCAAGTACTGATTTATTCACATTAATAATGTTAATAATTATAACAATTTATGATAGTAATCATCTGGACATAGATTTACAGTATGAGCATAATCTGACAAGCTCAGTGTCATAAAATGTTCATTTAATGAATTTTTATTTATTTTTTTTTCAATTGAGTGATTGATAGTTTTATTTATTTATTTATTTATTTATTTATTTTCCAAATTGTCAGTGGTTTTTAAATATTATTTTTTATTGGCTGACTGACTGATAGATATTTTATGTTTCTAAATTATCAATGATTTTCAAATATGAACTTTTACATTTTCAGTTGTTTACTTCAGAAAAAGTATGAAAAAACGAAAAAGGATGGAGTAGAAATGTTGGAACATTAAATGGACACAAAATAAATAAATTTTAATACTGCATTATTATATATAGAGAGAATAAACACGCATATTGATGTATTTTGTTATTTAAAGTGTCCAAAAAGTTATTTTTATAAAGAAATAAAATAAATATCATCATAAAAACATACATGCAAAATTTATTTATTTTACAGGTAGAGTATATGAAAGACATGAATTGCATTAAGGTCAAATGCCCCATGAATAATTATGCTTGCATTTGCATGCCGTAATTACAGAGAAAGGATATTAGAGTTAAATGGGAAGAAATTCAATATAATGCAAATTGTATTGATATAAATGAAATGCTCTGAGGGTTTTGTCCCGATGCCCTCATCGTTTACTCCAGCTACATGTATTGACAGTGTTCCTGTAATTGGCTACTACAGTACTGACCACCACCAGCGGCATTCATCAGAACCTGTCCGATAAGTGCTGTGCGTCTGGATTGTGATTCATATTCTCTCTAGTGACCTGATCCATCAGGACCGTCTGCCCGCTCTTTGCTCGATATCTGATTGACCGTGATTCATGTGACACTCACCTCATCCAGTGCTTCAAGACCCGTCAGCATCTACCAGAACATTCCTCCATGACCTACATTACAGAACTGAGGTCCTCAAAGGATCTCAGGAAGAAGGCAGAACGTGATGATCAAAGTGAAAAAGGTCTCATTTAAATAACCGAAAATATACTAGTTTAGCAGCATGTTAGTGTCATGCTCTGTTGGGGTCAGTTAAGTTCAGTTCGCTTTGTGCTTCTCGTTAAGAGCGCAACTCGCGGGATGTGATCTGCTCAAGATTGAAGATCTAGAGGGCATACGACAACGATTAGAAAGTTATGCACTCTTGAGTGGACAAGTAACCTTAGAGCTCTGCCGCAGGACAATCAAACTCATTTAGCTCAAATATGATGCATAATAATTCTGCCAGCATGAATAGGAATAGCTTCAGCGTGGCACAAAACGTTTGTCAAGCGAGTGAAAAGACTGCACAGACTGCACTTCAAAGCAGCAACTGGACCGAAGGAGGCACTTCTGAAGAAAACAAAACACTTGCTTCTGTTTGGATTGAAAATGCAATAGCGCCTCCTGTCTGTGACTTTGAGGACTGCCCACATTACGCAAGAGCTTATTAGACGTATCTTTAATACATTTCAGCTGTCTGAAGTGTACACGTGAAAGAAGAAATGATAGATATGTTTTCTTTTCTGCTTCAGGATAACGTTACTTTGTCAGTGAAGTCAACACGAAACCTTTTATACTTTAACATGCATTCCTGGCTTTACAGTGCATTAGTCAGAAGTGCATGCTGTTGTAATGAAAATATGTGTTTGTCGTTCAGGAAAAGGCGCTCCAAGGCAGTCTACACTTTAAAGAACGGGGTTCTGGCAGGAACTCTGATACGAAACTCGTATTTTTCAAGTCAATTATCCACTGATAAAATCAAGAAGCGCCCTCATCTCTCAGCAGTAAAATGAGCTGCAAATATTGGCTTTAAGCTAATTGATCAACTAATGAGGCCAATTTTAACATAAATACTGACAAACTTTCTAGAATGTCAGCAAATGCAGGCATTATTTTTAAGTTTTATGCATATGAACAGAATCCGTTGAATTAGTATTTTTGCAAAACGTTGTTATTTTCTACTTTATTCCGAGCCTCTGTCAGAAACAAAGGTTTGTAAGAAAGTCTGATGCTATAGCAGGACAAATGTAAGAAGATTTGAGAAAACTGAGACATTTTTTATGACAATAACCAATTAGATAAATATAGAGCTATTTTTATATGTATATTTTTATTGATTTTGTAAGCATGCAGACTTGAAGTGTTTGGGCAACACATTACATCCTCACTCACACTTTTTAAAAATACTTACGAAGAAAGTGTTTCTTCTGATGTTCGTGGCAGATTTTTTCAGACTAATAGAAAGAAAACATGTTTCTTTTATAGCACTTTATCTACTCGCATCTGTAGATTATTTTTCCCATTTCAGTAACACTTGCATACAACAATCTTTACAGTTTTATTCCTACCTGTATTGGAAGGTTTTACTGACATTTTGGTTTGATTTGATATATACGCGACATTTTATTTCTTAAAAAAAACAGACAAATCTAAAAAGCTGTAATATGTCAACAAAATGAAACAATTTTGAAGCTGACTACATCCAACAATAAGATTTTTGTTCTGAAAATCAGTGCATATTTAATGACGTATTTACAAAGTGTTTGTATTTCTCAGTGTGTCTATTAGCTGGGGATGTACTGTATGCTGGTATATATTAGTTTTTTCCTTTCTTTTTTCACCTTGTTTGTTTGTTGTAAATTAAAGATTATTCATGGGTATTTCAAAAGAAAATAGCATATTGCTTTTTTTTTTTTACCTCAAGCACACCTTGACTTGATGGAAGAAGGTACTTTAGCACTCCAAAATATTTGCAATGCATTATGAATTTTGATGGGACACATATCGGAATGCAATATAAACAAACTTCAGCACTTACTTTCTATATTCTTTTCTCCATGAGCGTCTGTGACAAGAGTCTCAAACTGAAATGCATTTGAGAGTCATGGAAAGTGGTGCATTGCTGCAGTTGAAGGGAGGAGGAGGGAAAGGGACACTGTTGCTAGGAAACACTTGTAGCATCATCGCACACTCTTCTTGCCAATTCAAACAATCTAAGGAGCTTGAGTGAAATGCCACGTGACCCCCTTCATGTCTTCATGCTGCCACAAATGTTTATGAAGGAGAGCCCTCGAGTCTCTCTCAGACGGGTTAATCTGGGTTAAGTAAAGTGCCGTGTGTCTTCAGCACCCCCTGGTTGACTCCATAACCCCCTTCCAATTTCACCGCTGCATGCCATATTGATTTGAGAATGCAACTTTCTGCAATAAACACATGTGCTATCAAAACCCAGCCACCATAAAGACATTAAACTGTGCAGCAGAGGTGTCTCATCTGTATTAAAATTCAGTTTGCAGCATCAAAAGCCCCTAGAGTCCAACAGAAAGACAATATCTTCCTCTTTGAATTAATACACCTCAAGCAAGCCATTCCCAGAACCCCCCGCGGCAATCATTCTCCTCTTTAAACACACACACATATTCTCTGCAGAAAGAAATATACTGACGAAGGGCAGAAAGTAGTGGAAGGTTATTTGAAAGTAAAAGCTGATGAGGGTAAGACATGTAACAGCGACTGGAAAGCTCATTACCATCAGACATGACACTAGAGATATATTTGAAGGAAACAGCCGAAACATTGTGTGGTGTTTGGTTAAATCAGGGGTATAGAATTAGGGATGCTATAGGGACATGTCCAACTACTACCAAATTGTTCTAAGAAATAATTTTGATCAAACAATTAAATGCATATATATGGGGTTTTTTTTTGTGATTTTGGACACATCTGAAATATGTCATATCACTGATATTACCTGAAAAGTCAAAGTAAATGAAAGAAGGACCCTCTGTACTCTGGTGCCGATGTAATGTTGTTGGTTCAAAATTTTTAATTGTGCAATTATCCATATAGCATAGCATACAATCTTGCAAAAAACACCCTCTGATTTTGAATTTCCAAAATTATGAATATGTAGAGTACAGCTTGAACCAAAACTAAAAAATGTGACCCAATCTTCTGGGTGGTCTGAAGGCTGTAAAAGTTGCTGACTGTAGTTCACTTAATGGCCAGCGGTGTCACTGTTATCAAGAATTATTGTTATTTTGACCTCTTTAACAGATCAGAATTGACTGAAATAAAATAGGAATTATTGCCAAAGTGTAATTTCTCACAACTGTGTTTAGTATGTAATATATATAAAATATTAATAAAAATTATAATAGTAACTCAATCATACCAAAATGACACATCTTAACCATGTGTTCTTAACCAACATGTGTATATATATATATAAGGGATGTTAGTTTAAAGCATTATCATGATTAATAAGTTCTGAAACAATAGTGCAATTAAAATATTTTAACGCAGTTAATGCACTTGCCTCTTACATTTCATTGACAAACTGCCCTAAAATTCAAGATATTGGGGAAATATGCTCCGGCACAGGTTTTTGTCTCATCACAGGCACACCAAGAGCTGTTTATGCTGTTTATGACCACACTGCACAAGTGCAAATGTGATTTTACACAGCAGTTCAGTAAAAAAGAAGTTAATTATGTGTTGTATTATTTATAGTATTGCTCCGTTTTCCCAACAAAAATATTATCGATAAACCCATAGCAGATTTGCATTTAGCAAATTGTGTGAACCAATGATTTAAAGACAGATTTAAAGACATTTATCATCAGTTTCTTATTTATAGCATTATTTCATTTAAGAATATACTGCTATATACCATAATATATATATATATGTACACAGGGTGGGCCATTTATATGGATACACCTTAATAAAACGGGGAATGGTTGGTGATATTAACTTCCTGTTTGTGGCACATTAGTATATTCTAGATGAAGTGAGGGGGGAAACTTTTCAAGATGGGTGGTGACCATGGTGGCCATTTTATTAAGGTGTATCCATATAAATGGGCCACCCTGTACACACACACACACACACACACACAAATGTTGGTCTGTGTTTGGGGAATGAACTGATTCTAGAGACATTTGACTGAACGGTGAATGCAAAAGTGAGCAACTTTAACATCAGTCATAGATCTAATGAAGTACGTCTGACATCAGAAGTAAGGATGTTACATTAGAAGTTAAAATGTCTCCCTCATATTTTAATTTCTTTACTAAAGGTGGTTCTCTCACATGAAGCAAAAGGAAATAACAACACCGGCAAAGAGAGGCTCATCTTGTTTTCTGCTTCTCTGGTTTCTACACTAGAGGGTAAGCGCTGCTTTAATTCTAAACTGGAGGTTTATTCAGTATTGATTCCATATTCTGTGATGTCACTATAACTGTAAGGCTTGTGACAATAACTATTCCTGCTTTTTTAGACGTTTGCCCAAAGATGCTGACTAAATTCACCTTGACCTTCCTGTCTCTGGCTGACTGTAAGCAGACGGACTCTCAAGGTATCTGTGACTGTGTTTTAGCTGTGAGTTTGAGTACTGACACTTTGTTTTCTGTTCACTTGTCAAATGCATTTTATGTATAGATTTTATGTCCAGCAAAAAGAGTAAACGTCCGATGCAAATATTAGCGTACCAGAACCTGGGGGTGAAAATTGATATGCATGCATAATAAATAATGCTGTATACTGCAATAATAAAACGACGTTTTTGACATGCCTCTAAAACATAATTCCTGTCAAACAAAGCATGCTATCCACAAACATCACTTGAAATTTTGAGCTGATACTGTAGGTTCCAATGCCCGATGTTTTCCACGTGTTTTAGCTGAATCTTGATTACACGCTGCATTGTGTTGTGTTTCAGCGTTAATGCACAGTGTTTAGGCAAGTGTTTACCTGTACCTTTTCCAGATTCTTTCTTGAAGTGCAGAGAGTAGATTTAAGAAAGTGCTCATAACTGGAGAACCACTACTTTAGAGTCCTGAATGACCAAGAAGAGGACCATAATGACCCAACAGCATGTACACACTGATTTATTCTTGTGAGTGGACACGTTTTATTGGAATCAAATGACTCTAAAGGCTGAGTGAGAAAGTAATGCAGCAATAACGCTGTGATTAATGAGTCTTTCCACTTACTGACTTTCATAATTACACACATGCTGTTGAACAAGACCAAGAATAGATGTGTGTTATGGATCATTAGACAAAAGATTATTGCAATTTGTCATGAAGGTTTTTTGTTTTTTTTCAAATCCTAACCTCGTGTAAAGAACACAAAGATATTTACAAAGTATTGCAGGAATAAATTGTAAGCAAGAGTTTTTCCTTCGAAGATCGTTTGAAGAATGTGCATGCTGTCCTTTTCTATTCAAACTATAGAAAACATGTGAGATTTGAGAGTTGTCGTGGAGCGGGAGAGTTCGTTTTATATTTCACACGAGGTTACGCAATGCTTAAACGTCGCTTTTTATCAAATTTGGGCCAAAAGAGAAAGTCTGAGGCAGCGTGACTATTATGCAGATTTCCTTTAAAACGTTCAAAAATTGCTCTCTCAGAGGCGCTAATACAAAAGCGAAGCTCATTCCGGTCTGAAAAACTGCCAGAACACAGGGTGGCTTTGGATGCCAGCTTTACAGACTGCCTGGGGAAAAGAAATGAACAACTAATCTGCCAGAAGACTATCGAACTTCAACACGCTTTATAGCTGTGTATTGTTATGTTATGTTATGTTTACAGATTAGATTGAATCTTAAGGAAATGTGGTTTATAGCCATGCATTTGTTGTATTTTTTTAAACATACCTTAGAATTTTAATTATAACGAATAAAACCTTTCAAGACAGATCTACCATGAGCTCTGAGGCTGTTAAGTGATAGTATATGCTTCTCAAAAATCGCTTATACAACGTCCACAGTCATAGGAGACAGTCACTGTTACCACGGAAACAAAAACTACAGTGAAGGAGTTCAGCAGCGATCGCCCACTTCCACGAAGCATTGCTAATAAGTGTTCCCTGCAGCAGGGCTTTACAAACCACTCCTGAAACCTCCACAGCATCAACCTCCAAAACTGCTGATATTTGCACTCACATTCACGTTTTACTGTAGACTTCAGAAATGCTGTATTGTATTGTATTTTAAACTCATTCACTTAAATTCAGGGGTTTTTTTATGTTGTGTTATCATTTACGATTCATTTACATTTAAGTAGCATTTCTAAAGCAATTCAAATCAAAGGTGCATAGCTGGGATCTAACATT
Organism: Enteromius trimaculatus; assembly: GCA_032361065.1. Taxonomy (NCBI): domain Eukaryota; kingdom Metazoa; phylum Chordata; class Actinopteri; order Cypriniformes; family Cyprinidae; genus Enteromius; species Enteromius trimaculatus. The sequence goes on along the minus strand of JAUMHP010000078.1, from coordinate 12,535,218 downwards.
TTCTTTTCAATCGCTGTGGAAAAATACTTAAGGAACAAAACGGTTGAGTTACATTTGTGTTGAAGTTGTTTTGTCCTTTGCTTGTTTTTTTTACCATGCTTTGCATTCATTAATGATGCAGTGATGCCAAAAATCACTGGCTCTCATGTGACCAGAAATTTCTAACATTAATGATGTTTTAAAAAATATCGTCTGTCACTTGTACAGTATTTTATTTTCTTGACGTTGTGCCAAGTGATACAAAAGCTGTCACTGGGGCCGTACCAAATATACAGTGTACACTTTAAGCACTAATGCGTACCTTGAAGGTACCAAAATGGACACTTTAGGTACAAACATGTTCCTTTTGAAAAGGTACCGGCCCAGAGACAGCTTTTGTGCTTTTATTTCTGAGAGCGTAGCACTAAAACACTGGTCAGGCTGCACTTATATCTAAAATTTAGGTACTATTTATAGTATAAGAGTTTTACTTTAAGGAATGCATCCGTATTGTTCCTTGCAGAGTTTCTCTGAATTTGCCTTGAAAATGACAAGAAAACAGCAGTAAAAGAAAGTTCAGGGGAGAGAATGAAATTCTCCCAGTCTGATAAGAGACTGACCGTGATTGGAAAAGGCAGAGAGATCTTAAACTGGTCGAGACGAGCCAGGCCAAGAAATCTGTCAGGGCAGATACCTGAAGCATAAACGTCAAGGAGAGAGCTCACGCCAGTGCTGTGCACCAGGTCTGATTGGTTTCTTTGAACTAAACTGTGGTGTTTTCCTCTGTGTGCATCATAACAGAGTGAGAGCGTTTCACTCCAGGAGGTACAGCAGACATTATACAAAAAAACCCTGAAATGTCACAAAGCATGTCTGGCAACTTTCAGCTTATTTTATTACACAGAAAGTAATGAGGTATGAGAAATTGTGCTCTATTGTCAAAATGAATCACAACTAAAAGGCGTTTGGTAGCACATGCCGTGGATATTCATAAACAACACAACCTTAAGAGCATAACCGCTTTTAATTAACAATCACTACGTATTTAAAAAAATATATATAATTAAAAGGTTTCTTCAACTATGGGCACTTTTGGTCTTCTAGGCAATATTTTAAGATGTCCCTGTTACATATAACTATTAAAGCAACAATTAATTATGCATAATTACATGAAAGTAACCTTAAGCCAAACCCTAATCATATAATCGTAACCATATAAAAAGTGCATGTACATTAATATTATTCACTTTAATGTATAACTGCACTGCAACAATGACACCTTAACAATTTACATTTAATTGCTCAACAATTATGTCGTCCTACTTTATAATAGCATTTACTTAAATTTAAGGTCATCATTTGATAAAATGCACTTATTGTCTAAACGCATTATTTACATTGTACTTATAACAATGATATATTGTGCAGAGACAACAAGCCATTTATCGTTTTATTTCCATGAAAAGTATAAACACTGTGCTCCTGTGGAGCTATCAAAACATTTCTGTGTGTTTAAGCTTTTTCCAGAACAGTAGCTTACTCTTGCTCCGCCTTGGCTTTTTGAGCTGCATTATTAATCTCGTGTCCTCAGAGATGGGAGCATCCACAAGGGAATAGATATTGTGTGTGGTGATTATGGCATCATACGCCATCATGGCGTCCTGTTGAGAGAGCAGTGGGGGACTCTGTTTAATATGATGGTGTCAAACTCTACTACAAAGGTGTAAGATACTGTGCTTGTCAATAAGTAACTATGCATCTAGGAACATATTTCATTGCATTACATATTGAATGACTTTGCACATGCGTTTTGCACTAGTATTGATCATGTACATTTGTCTATCACCCAGAGTTATTTCTTTATCTTTCCTCAGTATGTCCTCAGTATGTCCGTATGTTAACTTCAGCTCTGGAGTCCAGGGAGAGGCCATGTTACCTCTACAGGAGCGTTCTCTGGCATCACCTCGCACCTGGAGCTTCCCTCACCCTTCATATGAGACGTGCATTTAATCAGTCAGTTATAGCACTTCTTAATGCTTTCATTAGGACTTATAGCGCATGGCATAGACATAACATGTCAAACCGAACGTTTTACAAGCAATCGAATAATATATACTGTGTTATCCTTTTTTAATGGGAAAAAAGTACCACAAGATGGCAGCATGAGTCTACAGAACAATAGAGAAATAACAATGAAATGTTTTATTGCTGTTGTTCTTGTTGTTATCTTCATATTCATTCCACACCTTCTCATTCATTTCATTATTAAATAATTAGTTCATATATTGTTTCATATTTGAATGGTGTGAAAGGGGACATTTCAGACTATGACCTACAAATAGATAATTAGGAATTAAATACATTTTCAAATAAGAAGACATTAAGAAATTTTTATCCTCCACATGGTACAGTAACTACCACACAAACAGACTGGCAACATGACAGCATCCCACCATATGACATTTAATAAAGCTTCTAGCATCAGTTTTTTTGTTTTCTTGGCTAACGTTTTATATAGATAAAGATCTGAGATATGTGCTCTCTCAGTCATCCAAAAAAAAAAACACAATATGAATCGCACTGCTTGTTTTTTGATGTACAGGGGAATATTTATAGGTCCTACCATTATAGTCAGTTGTGTGTAATTGATTGTGAATAAAAAAAATAAATAAATTATAATTTAAAAAATATAAAAAATATTAATCATATTATGACAGGCCCTGTGTTTGGTATTCCTATTGTCACACAGCTAATGCTTATTGATTTTAAATAAATAAATATTGGAAGCTGCATTCATGTCATAGGAAATAATTGTGCGCTTTACCTTTAAACTGTCCCATCGGGTTGGTCTTGGATAAGTGAAATGATGAAAAGTACTATGGCGAAGGGTTAATCATGAATATTAATATAGTGTTCTGGCGTTGCCTGTAATCGTCAAATCACGTACCCTAATTAATATTTATAAGATAGTCATTCATCATAATTAATTCGGCAGCTAGCAAACGCCCACTTGCCAATGTCTACCTTTGAGCCAATCAGTTAAGGTTATTCGGCGAACGTAGAGGTGCGTATTTAATATTCATGAGCACGCGTTCCAATAGTAGAATGCGCGACTGCGTTGGGCTTTAATTAAATTAGAGTCGGTGAGCTGGGATAGGCTGGGAGTTCTCTCGGTCCAGACTGCAGGAAATCCGACGTGGACTATAAACCCGCAGAAACGGACAGACAAATAAGCGAATGAGCAGAAGTCAATGCGGAAAACTTGATTAGATTTTCTGCCGCGGGAAAGAACGCTACAGTGTATCTAGAACTCTGAGAATTTTGCAACATGCCACGGCGGACTGTACAAGAAGTAACTGTTCAAGACGTGCAAAAGAGAAGAAACCCCAACAAACACTATGTAAGTGGACATCTCTTAAGGTCTTTTCTGAACTTTTAATGACGTCATGAAAGTGTTTAGTGGTGTGTTTTTTTGAGATTGTTTCGCTGGTTTGTCTGAACAAAGGCTGGAGATGCGATCAGGAGGATCGGGTTACACATCGGCACAACACGCCAAAAGTATTTCTGTTCAGCTGTGGTAGAGTATTAAACTGCTAAAGTGTCAGATAAAGTCTGCAGACAGCAGTGGGTTGTAAGTCATCTATACTTTAGTATCAGGCTTAATCCAGATGTTTTCACATCTGCATGCAACAAAGACACTTAAGTCTATTAGTAGCTTACACACATACACGCGCGCGCATATGTGTGTTTATATGTGTATAGATCATATATGAAGGTCTATGTGAGTTTTGAGGGTGTTAGAGTGATTTTAGGAACTTATTTTGAGGACTTCGCTGTGCTGCTGTGACTCCTCCGTGCTTCTCAGGGCCTTTTGTCCCGTTTACCACACCCTTAAAGTTAAAACACCCTTCAACACCCGTAACCCCTCTCTGCAGCTCTCTGAGGCCTGGGATCTGTTATTATATGCTGTTCTGGCTGCCAAAGCTTTGTTTTTTTTCCAGTCTAGCAAAGCCAAACCTTTGTGTATTTTATTTAATCTTTTGCAGATCATTTTGAAACTTTAGAAGGTTTTCTAGACATGCTTTGTTTCTTCTTAATGGACGTGCGTATTCTGTGTAGAAACTGGTTCATTCATATGAGCTTTAAACAGGAATGTGAAGTGAATTATAATTTGAGATGCATTTCCAGGCCAATGCTGATCATGTGACTTACCAGTAACTTTTTCTGTTTTAACATACATCAAAAAGTGTAAAAATAAATATAAACCACTGGCTTGACACAAAATAGACATCATTTGAAAGCATAAACTTCAGCTCAAGGTTGTCAGTGTGATTCGTGCTCAATATTTAAATCTTTTTATTTTCTCTACTTTGAAACAGGGCTGATTTTCACCAAACCTGTCGAATATATTTCACTCTCAAAATCTAAAGATTAATGAAAACAATCAAGTAAATAATTTATAGTAAACACTATGGTATTGCTTTAGTAAAGGGCTTGAATCAATTTTAGTTATAATTTATGGTAATTCTATAGTTTCTGTGGTAATATAACAACTATAGCAACTATAGTTTACTCAATACTGTACTAAGTTCCCTACAGGGTATACAGTATATACTACAATACACTACAGTTTACTGTAGTTAATACTGCAGTATGCTGTAGCATTCATTAAGGGTTGTAAATACTGTAATATATCCAGTATAACACACTGTACTATTCAAAAGCACTTGTAATTTGTTCATATGAGAAACTATTTGGATGTATGCAGGGTGTGATTCATGAAAACACACACACAAAAACAACATTTTAATAAGAATGTCAGCACTGAAATATGTAGATATTTAGATATATAAAGCAATTTATTAAATGCAAAGTAAAAATACAAATTCTTGTGGACTATAGATTTATTTAGATTTATTTATTACAGGCCCGTGAGGTTGAACATTACTCTAACTACAGATAATCTTCTGCTGAGGACAGTCTGTTGACCTGCACTTTATGAACATCAGGCCTTAAATTCTTATATTTCCACTCTGAAGAATCTGTGATGCATGCTTTAGTATACCGGTTGGAAAATGTGCATCAGCATCTACTGTCAGAAATGGGAAATGCATGCCATCTGAGCAGAAGTGAGGCTGGAAAATCCCTCTCAAATGAATGCATCTGACTGTCATTTTTATCCAGAGTGAATTACAGTTATGCATTTTGCCTATGTGTGTGTGTGTGTGTTCCTGGGAATCAAAGCCATGGCCTTGATGTTGAGCTCCAGGAACAGAGGCTGACAGCAACGTCATGAGCTCATTTTAGATTTCATTCTGCTTCTGTATTGTCATACTGCATTTCCAGTCAGTATGCATCACTCAGTTTTAAATAATAAAGCCACCAATTTATGCCATTTCAAAAAATGAACACAAGCTGCCCGTTTGCATTTATTTTTTGCCACTCCTGTGATCCAGCTTTCATTGAGTCATTAAACATTGTTACCCTGAACTAGTGTGGCTCTGTCAGAATACACTGTAATAAGGCAATTCGATTACTGTAAACATCTCTAATAGCCTGCGACACACGCTCTATAAAACACTGGATTGAGTCGTGCTGATCAATACAGGAGATGTGTGGGAAATCAACCTTATAGGCTATTCTTTGAGAAAATAAAGTATTGCTCAAACAAGCAGGTCACTGCTGAAGACAGCCCCTTTCTCCTACGAACGAAAGACTCCCTTCCCCCTCTACTACAGACGGAGGAGGGAAAAACAGCCGAACGTCAGAACGTCAACATTTTAACTGTTTCAGGACAGAAAAACAGATAATGCTAGTGGTTAGTTAGAGCCGGTGAATGGGAAGCTGATCTAAGATAAGCATCAGTATCATGTCTGCTCATATTTAGGGAAAATAAAAAGAGAGTAATAGAAGTAAAACTGAAATTGCTGTTTTAGTTGTTTTAGTGCAAAAGCTGCAGTTTTGATGTGTTTTTAAACATCAGCCGCTCGTTCATAGTAAAACTCTGTCTCTGCATCTGCTCTCAGTTTCACTTACAACATTCACACAGGGTTTGGGTCAGGGATCAACGAGCTTTAGGCTACCTGCAGTTTGTTTTGTTTTTTAAATCAAAAAGTAAAAAAGGGTCAGTGATTGAAAAGAAAAATGTGCAATACAATTTTTATATATATAAATGTATATGTATATAATTTTTTTAGCAGTTTTATGGTGAAAGATAATAATAATATTTCAAATTTCACTACTTCTATTAGTAATAAAAAGTAATACTAATTTATGATTATTATAATTAGTAGTAGTCATATTATTTATATTAACATTTATTTTTATTATATAATATTATAATATAATATATAATATTAATATTGATACATAATGACAAATAATTTGGCCAAATCGTGCAGCCCTACAATTAAGCACAACAAATTTGGAATTATTTTTATTGTCGGTTTTGTTGTTGTTGTTTTTGTGTACTGCACTTTTTACCCCCTCCCTCCACAAATTATGCTGAAAAAGTTTAATATTTATTTTTATTTTTATGTGGAATTGTATTCTATTGGATAATGTATAACAATTGAATAAGTGTTAAATTACATAAATGAAGAACCTTGATTCCTGAATACAGCTTATGACAAAGACATGGAAGACTGCAGTACACTAGGCTATTTCAATGAGCTGTTTTTTTGGTCTTCAGTCATTGAAGAAGCACGGAGAAGAGCACACAGTACTGGTCTGGAATGATGTAGTCATCTTAACTAAATGAATAGAGGTGTGTGTAATTATTGTAAATCAAGGTTAACGCTAACTCTCTTTCTTTTTTACTCTAGGTTTACATTATCAAAGTGGCTTGGTCTGATGGCAGCACTGAGGTCATTTTCAGGCGCTACAGTAAATTTTTCGACCTTCAGGTGAGTTTTGTGCTAATTCCAGTATAATACTGGAATGATCCAAATATTAGCATCCTTTAGGAGAACTGAACCAGCGTGACCATTCTTTGCCAGTGAAGCCCTGAAGACCTAATGCCAGCTCTGAGTTTGATGTTATATACAGAACTGAAAGCTTAGTATGGAGAGATCAACATGTATTTGTGGCATGACTAGATGAGCTTTTTAAGTGCTGCAACAGGAGAAGTCATCGTACTGATGACCAGATATATGACTGATATCTGACCAGACACGTGCACTACACAGATTTCAACAGCTTTGGTCATTAGACACAAAATAATTTTTATTTCAATTAATTGTAACATTACAGCAAATTCAGATTACAGAGGGCTATTAATATAGCAGTCATCTGAATATAGCAGTCAAAAAATAGTTTTTGTTACTACGGTGGAGTTAGTAAATTGCTGTTTTGATCATTTCACGACTTCCTTTAGTAATTGCCCCTTCACCAGGAATTTGATTGACAGGAGATCCGACCAGTCATAACACAGAATCTGCCATTTGTGTCCAGCTAACCAATCAGACAGGAGAATAGATTAATGTCAGAGTTGAACCTGAAAACGTTCAATCGTCTTCCTGTGGTTCAAACAAGAAACCTTCTGATGTTCCTTCATGTTTATTTCGTCTTGTAACTAGAAAATATGAGAAGATCAGTTCATGAGCCGCTGAGTTTCTGCTCAGACTTTGAGTTTTTTTCTGTCATAAGTTACAAAGAGAATATTATAATAATGTCGCTGATGAATAGCCTGACTCCTAACATCTCATCTGATACTGAAATGAAAGATATAAAATGCATTTGACACAAGTCTCAAATTCTGATGTGAAGCTTTTTAAAATGAAAGCCTCAGAGCAACATTTTGCATTTGTTGTTGTTTCTTTGACTCAAAGCCGTCTTATGATCCACTTTTGGCTCGTGACCCAGCAGTTGAGAAACACTGGTGATGAAGCAATGCCTTGGATTGGCAATATTTAATCCTTTTAAAGAAAAATGTCTAAAACACAATAATATTGGGGGGGAAAGTAGCTCTAGCCTGTTGATGTATATATAGTGTGGTGGTAACCTCATCTGATGCTTCTGACAAACTCTGTTGGATGTTTTGGCATCATAACCACTGATGGTTGGGACTTTTCCTGTTTTGATCAGAAAAAGTTGTGCAATGAGATCTCATCCAGAATCACAAGCTGTTTTTTATGAGCTTCTGGTCTGGTGATCTCATATTAGAAAGGATTTCAAAGCATATTTTAAGATCAGTGTTACAAAAATGTAGGCTAATTAATATTCATATAAGAGTAATATCAGGAGGCTCTTGAGTTGAGATCAGTTAAACCCTTGAAATAAAAGACACAAAGTTCAAAGCACTAAATTTGAAAGGCTTGTCCAAATGGATCTGAGCTTCCTGTGACGAAGGTGTTCTGCTGAATCTTCCTCTCTGTGGCAGCAAAAGCCTTGCGAACAGTTTATAACGGAAACCCACTATTATTAGAAGCACTCAGCACAACTGAAGCTATTCACCAAATTTGTACAAATGTTCAGAAATCCCTGCGGTGAGCTGTGCCACAGCTTCCTGAAAACATTACTGGAGCTTTTCTCTGCTGGGCAGTTCCACAGAAACCTGAACCATATGGAAAAATACAACCTCGTCAAATAATGAACTCATCGGTTCGGAAATGTTTCCTGTATTTGATTTTGAAGAAACCTAATTTTATCATATTTGTATATTTTTAACGGTATTTGTTATGATATCATCATTAATTTAGCACAAGGGGTGTGCATCAGTATTATTATGTATTAATACTATCAGCAATAATGATAACACTTTAGAATAGGTAACACTTGCTAACTATTAACTACTATTAACTTAATAAATTCTTAATTTGCTGCTTATTAATAGTTAGTAGTTGTTAAATGTATGTATTGGGTAGATTATGGATGTACAATAAGGCATTAATATGTTTTTAATTAGCACTAATAAATGGCTAATATTCTAGCAATAAGCATGCTAATATGCAACTAATAGATGTAACTGTAAAATAAAGTGTTACCGTATTGATATATACAGTGCCCTCCACTAATATTGGCACCCTTGGTAAATCTGAGCAAAACTGGCTGTGAAAATAAATCTGCATTGTTTATCCTTTTGATCTTTAGTTAAAAAAATTAACAAAATTCTAACCTATCATTGAAGTAAAACAATTGAAAATAGGGAGAAAAACTCATTGTGAAATAAATGTTTTTCTCCAATACATGTGGGCCACAATTATTGGCACCCCTAGAATTTTTTATGAGTAAAATCTCTCTGAAGTATTTCCCATTCATATTCACAATCTTGATTACTCCAGGGTGATTATGAACATGAAAATATCCAGCCCTGGCTTCCTGTTTCACAGAAATATATATAACATATATAGGAGGGAAAACAAAGCCCAAAATCCCTTAATCATCAACACAATGAGAAAAACCAAAGAATATATTATTTCTTA
>JAUMHP010000078.1:12512824-12525608 GCA_032361065.1 Enteromius trimaculatus | reverse complement strand
CCCCCACACCTAACACTAAACCTACCAAAACTAGGGGAGTCGTAATCTGGCAGGGGGTCAAAATTCGGCACTACACCGGTACTACTTGTATGTTTAAAATCCCTCCCCGCCAACAAAGATTACCGTTTTGTGACAAACACTGGACAACACATTTAAATCATCCAGATGTTGATCTCAATGAATTGTAAGTGCCTGCTTTATAAAGAAAACCAGATAGATTTTTGTCTGAATTTAAATTATACTAAAATAATAACCCCAAAAAACTTCACCGCTCATGTTTTCCTCTTGACAATTGATATAAAGAACTGATCACTGCTTCACCTGTGACAGAAAAAAAAAAAAAAAAAAGTAACTTTGGGTAAATTGGTGAAATACGTCATCTTGTGATCATTCTGGAGGCCGTGCACTGACTGAAATTCTGTATCGTCTATGAATCATGTGACTGCTGTAAAAGCTTGTTCCTCAACTTTCCCTCCATTTCTTCCAGTCGTAGCTGTTTTTTTCCTGTGTTATTGAGGAACTCTAGTGCTGATGCAGCACATAGCAGCAGCGAGGCAGGACACGCGGAGAGTAAATAACACTAAAGCGCTTCGGTCGTGAAGAGGATCTTATGACAGCTGTCTGAATGTGGTCATGCTGTTAGTTCAGAGACTGGAGAATCTCTTCACAAACGCTGGAACACACACTTTCATTCATGCCACAAGTTTTAATGAGTATTTCATCACAGTGATCCATTACTTCAAATACTCTTTCATAGCGTTTTATTCACTTTGAAAGTATAATTGAATGGAACACTAAATGGCATGTTATTTACAATTTAATGAAAACGTGTCTTTTAAGGCGGCCGTACACGGTGCGAATCCGGACAGTCAGAAGACCGTATGGCCATGCACACGTCACGAGTGACTTTGTTTACGGACGCAGTTGTACACGGCACAATTTTAAAACCTGCTGATTTCCGAGGCAATCTCATTTATGAAGTTCCGCACCAATAACATGGAGATCATTTTCTTTGTGGCAGCAATGGCTTGCGAAAAAACAAAAAAAGAAAAGGAAACGAAGGGCATGGCAAAGAGTTTAGCTAATAAATGACTAATTATTATATTATTTTTAATGCTGCTCGATATATCATACAGCGCTTGCTGTTCTTGCCAGAGTTCAGCGAGTTTGTCATCTTTCTCGACAGTCCAAATACTCTGTGGCGCTGCCATGTTCATCTTTGTGCTTTTCTTTTGTAGCTAGCTTCTGATTGGTCATTTCCAGTTCGCTCAACAAATCGGCTCGTTGAACAGTACGCACGTCACGCTTTCAACAGCTCCCGAAGTTTTTTGACATGTTCAAAAATAATCGTGAGGTCAGGAAGTGCTCGTAGGGCACTCTGCTCCTCTCGTAATTTCTCACCCACCATACGAGAAGAGACGATTTCCGAGCACCGAGTACACCCGCCTTTAGTTCAAGTTAATATCAAATGCAATTAGTTGAAGTAGTTGCAAGGTCACTTTTATTTGTAGTTTTAAAATTTCTATTTTCTAAATAATTCTTTATTGAAATGTGTATGTTTTATTTAAATATACACAAGTGTAATGTTAAAGATTTTAAACATAGTAGCTTAAATGTAATATTCAGTAACATGCTACAGTTAGGACTAAAGTACTTTACATGGAGTTTAATATGTGCTTTAAAGTAACACTGTTAAGTTTAACAATACAAAGCACATGTTTACTCTAGTGTGAGTCATGAAAATGGCTTTTCGTTTCATTAATCATATTTTCTGCAAGAGCTAAAATGTACTTTTAAGATTTGAAATACACTTTAAGAGTTAAGGATCTTTACAAATAAAGAATGTGGATTGTTATTCGTTTTACACTATAACACTATGTTATGCCACTAATAAGGGAACTATATAATGAAAAAAGTTGCATAACATCACAACATAGTATGCTTAAGCTAGCTCTTTTCTAGATTCCAGCTCACAGTCAGTCTTTCGCCCAGCCAACCAGTTTTATGAAGATATTCATATTATATTTAGCCACAAAGCAAATCTGTTTCTTAGATCGTGATCAACATGAATGGAGCTTCATGTCAGCAGCTGAAGTTGATCTGAACACGAGCTCAGGCGTGGCTCTCAGACATATGGATGTGATTATCATCCCTGGATTCCAGAGAGATTTGTGTCTGCTCGTCACATCAGATAGACGGCTGTCATGAGCTTTCTCTCTGTTCAGCTCAAGAAGAGCTGACTCTATGGATTTATCATAAAGGAGACATTTAGTGAAGTTGTCTTCTTTTTTTTTTTTTTGGCAGCTTTGACTCGTTCTTGACTCTTCTCAGTTCCTCACATTCACGGCTGCCGCTCTGATTAAGAGCTGATTTACTGTCTTCTCTTGAAAACACAGGCTCTAAAGAAGAGTGTTTGTGAATGAGACTCCGTTTTAGTTTAGTGTGGCCCTTACATTAGCTCATGAGATCAAACGACTATTTGACATCAAATATATTTGTTGATTACAGTATTTATTTATATTTTTACTGACCTTGTTGATAATGACGACTAATCATTTCAGACCGGTCTGGAAAAATATAATTAAACCGGTGCACACTCCCATGAGAAGAAGAATCCAGAGAGATCGGTCTTCTAGAAGCTGTTGTATTCTCTTTGAGGAGCCATCCCCAATGCATTTACTGAGCTACCGCTCACTTCTCAAACATACACTTTAATGTACAACTCAGCAGAACAAGCAAACGAAAGTATATGTTTTGCAAAAAACATGGTTTCGAGAGGATCGTGAACGCAGTAATCACCCGTGATTTTCTAATCAAGCACGTCCAATCAAATCACTTCCCGTTACTCTAAAATACCCCAGCTTCTATGTTCCCACATCTCGCCTTGATCGCATCCCTCCTCCCCTTCTCCACCTTCTCCCTCATACCTCACGGCCGGGGGGCAGATGGCGAACGAGCCAAGCGCCGAACCCTCACCCTCGCTAGGGTTCTATTCCCTAGGGTTCAGAGTCTGCAGTTCTCCCTGCCCGCTCCCCAGACAGCTCGCCAAATTTGCGCTATGTTTTATTACCAGGAAACGTGAACTCTTGAAATAAAAATGAACACAATAGATCCACAGAGCTCAAACCAGCCTCCTAGTCCAGAGTGACGGTATGAGTAATGTTAAAAAATACATGACTCCATTTTCATTTACTTAGAAAAGAGAAGCCAGGACAATCTGCTAAACTTCTCTTTTTATGTTTTATTGCAGGAAAAGCAAGTGCATTATGACAGAATTTTTGAGTAAAAATTCATTTAAAGAGGGTAATTTGGGTCATCAATTACTCACCCTCATGTCATTCCAAACTTGTATTACTTCATTTCTTCTGTGGAACATAAAAAAAAGATATGAGAATATTTCCCAGTAGTGGTTAGGTGAATTAGCAGTTTAAAGGACTGTTTTGTGTTGTCCTTGGTAGTCTGTGACCCTGTCAGTGTTCCCATCAGGATACCTCTCACAGAATATGGACATCTCAGTGAGGATTTGACCAAAGATCAAAGGATTCTTCTCTTTTTCCCACCCAATGCTTTTTTACCTAGAATTTGAACAGCAAAAACAGACAAGAGAGTCATATTGACATCAGTCATCAGAAAACATGTCTTCATATATATATATATATAGAGAGAGAGAGAGAGAGAGAGAGAGGACTATTCTGTACTTCCATTTGCCTTGATGGCCTTGCAGTAATTCTAAAATGTGAAAAACTGTAATGGAGTATGAGTAGGTGTCCAAATTTTGACTGGTAGTGTGCATACTGTTTGTGTAATTATAATATGTAAAATAGTGCTATTTATGTAACTCACTGGCCATCTATCAAATGCCCACATACATTGTACTGAAGAACACTGGGCTGTGAAGTCCTGCATTATCAAGCTGTCAAGTTTTATTTGAAAAATGTGGATACGGTTATATGGATCAAAATAATAAATTCTCAGAACAGTCTTTGTTATGGACTCATGCAGCTCGTTTATTGTGCGGAAATCAAGTGTGTTATCTGTGTGCCGTCATTCTGATGGTGCTGAGTCACAGTAGAAGACATTGTTCTTCAGCTTTATAAATGAGCGGACCACAGTAAGAGCTTTGTCTGGCAGAATGACGTATCCCTTCGCTTCGTCATTAGTCTCGAAACAGTCATGAGAACTAAGGCACCATTAAGGTTCAGTGTTTAAATGTGTGCCTTCCTTTGGTGTTTATGTTAAAAAACAGTGAGCTATTTCAATATATGTGTCGCTTTAGTTTGTTTCATTAGACAATACAGATTTGATTTATTTCAATACTTGAGACGCATGACATCATGCAGTTCCCATCAGACTTTTGCAACTCATTAAGTTGACATTACATTTATGAGCAAAACTAATTACATAACATAATTGCATGTCCTAAAATGACTAACTTAGGCTGATTAGAAAAACCTAGTTTCTGGCTGAAATTAATACTAGAGGACATAAAATCCTAACAACTTTGCATCACGTTATGGTAACATTTCCACCACATTTTGACCAATCACAGTGCACTAGATAGCTGGCCAATCAGAGCACACCTTGCTTTTTTAGAGCAATGAGCTTTGTACGAATCGACCCATTCAGGAGGCGGAGCTTAGAGGAGAAACAATAATGTACGGTATGCGGAAAATAATGTGGTTTGTGCACCTTAAACCCCATAAACACATTGCATTACACCAAATACACAAAACAATGTACTTTTTAGAACCATTATATGACCCCTTAAATAAACACTTTTTTGTGTGATTCCTATGACCTCAAATGTACCATAGTATATATTTTGTAAACGAATATATTTTGATATTTGCATCATATAACCAGCTGCATATTTCTGGTTTTCCTGTTATAGTAAACGTGCACTGAAGCGCACCCGGTACAGCATTGATCTTGTATTACAAAGTGATCAAAGACTTTAAAAACAAGCTGAAAAGGCACGGTTGCTTTAGCAAATGTCTCGTAGTTGCTTTTGTTAACAGCATTGTTTAGATTTAGTGTAGGTGGAACATCTGCAAAACATTAACCTTGTAAACGCCGCTGATTTCGTAGCGGCAAGTATAAGAACCAACGTCATAAAATTTTGCCAGAATCACATTCATCCATTTGAATTACAGAATTACTGTTCAAAAAGGAGTTCAGAGTGCTGCAGAAATGTCACCTATTTCTACACTAGTTAGCTCTATGTTAGTATTGCATTATGGGTAAACATGGGCCTTTACAACTACAGTCAGTGTTTTAGTGTTACAATCATGCAGTGCTTAAAATGGTTGTAACTCCTAAATGGTAAAGGTCATATTTCCTATATCTTAAAATAAAGCTAAAAGTCTGCCATCAATCACGATTTGATTGTTGTATTTCAAATTCATGCACAGCAACTCCAAATACTTCGGGAGCAGAGTGTATAGAATTGGAGCTCTGCTATAGTCATCAGTGCATGAATGTGTAAAATGCACATATGATCTACTTCAGCGCTGCGCTTTGGAAAGACACAGGTGTGATTTCATTGGTCCACAGCTGCTTTTGGCCTGAAATGCGGGTCTGTAACCAAAATGCTACAGATGGGAGGAAAATGTTTATTGGTGCCAGTAAATGAAAATAAGGTATAGCTGCAAGAGAGTGTTACGGGTGTCCAGGACCGGAGGATAAAATGTTCCACTATGTCAGTATGTCTATGTAGAGCAGGCCACGCATGCAGATCAAGAGGGAGGAGGAGCGAGCATTTGTTGAATGCATTATAATCAGCAACTGCTATTGCTTTACTGCAAAATCGCATTTAGTTGTGCTTTTTCACTGTCCTGTCAATTACACCAATCCTGCTCTACTTCCAGTTCTGCTCAGAAATAAACCTTGCCATCATAAACCGATGTTAAACTTTTTAATATCATTGTTCTCCAGATGGAGCTTCTGGATAAATTTCCTGTGGAAGGTGGACAGAAGGATCCAAAACGCAGAATCATTCCCTTTTTACCAGGTAAACATCATTCTAGAACGCCGCTTTCTATACACACATCAAAGGCAATTCAGTCAACAGTAATTCATTTCAGATCCTTTGGCACGAACACGATTTAAAGTCATATACTGAGTGTCTTGCATTTAGATGACTGCAAGAGCTATTAAATGGCTTGCTCCAGATATCGTAGACCTCCAGCACAATGGTTGGACTTTATGACATGTATATGTAGAATTCGCTTGGCATCATTTACAGCAAGCCCAGAGTGCTATAATCGATTGGTTTAGACGGAACACCTGGCTGTAATTAAGCAGCGTGGAGGGTTTGTTTGCTTGTGGATCAGACAGTCTACAAGCACCTGAATGCTATCTTACATACCAGCACTTTACAAGCGTTTAACCACTGTCGCAACTTACTGACACAGCACTTTGTCTACAATCTACACAGAAATGCCTGTAATTAGCTGAGCATCATATACACAACATCCATTAGTGAGCTTGGCAAACACACTCGTTAAAGATTGCTCTGTATCAGTTGTCCATTAAAAACAGATAATCTTAACAAGATATAGATTCCTCAGTTAGGGTCCCATTGAAGATTTGGGGTTGGAGATCATTTAATAAAGATATGTTTGAATACTTTTAAAATCTTGAATTAGAAATGAGAAATAGAAATAGATGAAGTAGAAGATTAGTGCTGTCAACGGATTAATCACATCCAAGATGAAAGTTTTTGTTTACATAATATATGTGTAAACACTGTGTATATTTAGTATGTATAAACAAATACAAACACATGCATGTATATATTTGTTTATATAAATATATAAAGGTATATACATGTACTTTATGTGTGCGTATTAATATGCATAATATATGCATGTGATTATGTATCTTTATTATTTTGGATGTGATTAATCACGGTTGATCGTTTGACAGCACTATTAAAATACTCAAGTGAACTTCACATTGTTAAAGTCCCTTTTTTCATTATTCTAGTAAGGAGGTTAAAGAAAAGTCAAATTTTTGTCAAAATAAAGACCAGGAACATGTAAATTCATATTTAATGACTGACATATCTGCACAATAAAAGACGAGGATATATACAGTATGAAGAGTTCAGATCTTGGTCAAAAATGAGCTAACGTTATTCAGTGAATGCTCTTCAAACATACTATTATGTTCATATATGTATTTGTTAAGTACCTTCCTGAAATGTGCTAATTAGAAGTACCGGTACCTACATAGCAACCTATGCAAAGTAACCAGAAAGAAATGCATATAAAAATAAATAAATGAGTAAATAAAAGTCAGACTTTGAGGCTTTTTCATCTGAACTCTTCCTATGCAGACTGGGTAACAAGAAACACCGGAGTAATTAAGGTGATCAAGAGTAATCGAACACAAATAAAACTATAAAACCAGCAGATGAAACATGAAACAAAACAACATAGTCCCCGCACAAGAACGGGCGCTTTATATCAGCTACACAAAGTGTTACGCACTTATGAAACCAGTTTCATTAGCAGTTCCCTGGGAAAGAGATTATACGATTTAAAAGAAATGCAAATGTGTGTGTGTGTC
This sequence comes from Enteromius trimaculatus, assembly GCA_032361065.1. NCBI lineage: Eukaryota > Metazoa > Chordata > Actinopteri > Cypriniformes > Cyprinidae > Enteromius > Enteromius trimaculatus. Next base: position 12,518,036 of record JAUMHP010000078.1, on the reverse strand, counting down.
TGATTCAAATACAAATTCTTATTGCTTCAAATATTTGTCTCGGTGTGAACAGACAGTTTAAATTCCAATTTAACGATAATTGCTTCAGTTGAGATATTCATTATGATTAATAAATGCATAATGCATAACACTTTTGCAGTTAAATGCATTTCTTAGTGGTATCATACTGTAACCTGTCTGCACGGATAAAAAGTCCCTCACCTCAAAACCACTTGATGAGGCAGGGTGAGCAGGGTTTGTTGTCATTACAGCGCTTTAACCCAACACATTTACACACACACACACACACACACCCCACATCACACACACCAAGGTGTTTTTCAACCTCGTTTTTCTGAATGTGCTGTTGCTAAAAAAATCATGCCTCTGGGCTTTGGGTGGGATAGTCTTGTTGTTTTCCCATATGTTTCTCTTTATGTTTCTACTTCTTTCAGCTAAAATGGACCACAGTACATGGTTTTAGTTCAGCAGGATATGAGTCATAAAACTGAAGAGTCTCATTTGTGTTCATTTCTTGGTATTGTTTTATGGGCCACAGTCTTTGTTTGGGCAAGTTTCATGCTTGTGGTCTTCCAGCATCTGATAAAATGGTTATAAAGCATGAAGGGACGTTTCCAAAAGTTTCCCTAAATTGCCATTCAAACCCTACAAAGAGTGCTGATGGATTAGAGAATGAAGATGTGTTTGTGATGATGATGGTCTTTGTTTCCTCACAGGCAAGATTCTCTTCAGAAGAAGCCACATCCGAGACGTGGCCATGAAACGACTGAAACCCATAAATGAGTACTGTAGGGTAAGTTAGAAAACAAAACACCATCTCACCTGTCCCTGAACACAGTCCAGTCCATGCTGCATCCGTTTATTCAGTAAAACGCAAAAGAAGAAGTTTAGCAGAATGTACAAGCTGCTCATTTCCAGTAGAAAAGGACACAAAGCACCATAAATGTTGTACATACTTATCTTGGAATAAATGCAATGCAAATACATTCCCTTGTTTACATAATTTATAAAATGCCATGCAATTGTACTTTTAGTATATTAAACTGCTAGACTTAAAGTCTAAGCTAAATTGAAACAACTAATTGTACGTAATGCACTTTAACTGTGTGAAAGTAGTGAAGATAGAATTGTAGAGTGTAGATTGATGCAGGTGGAATATATGGAGGTGACATTAAATGGCAGAAATAGTCACGTCTTGTAAATACTTTGAATACGTACAAGTGAAGATTATGAAATACACGTTTTTTTTATTTTAATACATTTTAAAAGTGTAGTATATAATATTGGACAACTAGTGGGTACTGAAGTCCAATTTCAGATGATTAAAGTGTTTCTCACACCTCTTTCCTGAGCTTGGCGCTCAGAGCGGTGGCCAGATTGAGAACACACACAGTTGGCAATGTTAGGCCTTACACTGTGAGCGGATGAGTGTTTTAATAATCCTCTGGACATGAGGCTTTTTCCATGCCTCTAGGCTTCTGTGTTGGGTAGAATCTGTGAGATTTGACCCAGGTCAATTTATGGCTTCAGTGACTGCAGTACGCTGTATTTTCCATCAACTGGCAACCCGGGCTATCACATGCTGATAAGCTGGTTGTGGGCGGAGTCACACAGACCAAAACTAAAACAGACTTTCTGACACAGAACACACATTTCAAAGCAGAGTTAGCATCATAAAGCCTGTTACTCTGCTTTGTTTATGATGCTTCGTAACGCGTCATAAACATTTTATGTATATTATTGATTTTTATTTTGTATCAAAGTAATAGAAAATGGTGCTGCTTAGGCCTCAGTGTCATGTTTCAGCATTCTTTGATGAACCAAACGTTAGCAAGAACAGCCCTTTTCTGAAATAGCAATATTTTGTAACACTTGAAAAGCCCTTACTGTTGCTCTTTTGACATACCGCATGAGATACTGATATACCTCGCTGAAGTGAAGTATCAGTATCTTTAGTGATTCCAAACTTTGAAATGGTAATGTACATCTTAGCTTTCACCTCTTAGAAGAGCTTCACAGAAGTAGGTTAACTTCAGAGAGATCATGAGCCGGTTTTTCTGTGGTGGTCTGTGCTGTGAATTGAATTTCCTTAACATAAAAGACTTAAGTAACTGTCAGGCTTTTGGTGGAAGGGTTAAGAGGGGAAAAAAAGCCAGGAATCCACATTTGGCAGCGAAATGTCTGCTTTAGGGCTGGGGTTTGGAGCTGCGCTGAGTTAGCCTTCGTCAGCACATCATGGCTTTGTGTTGACTTTTTAAAGGGCTGTTTCTAAAGGAAACTGCTTTTTTTTTTCTTTTTTTTCTGAGGGTGCTGGTGATCTGTGATCTGTGATTTCAACGCTTTTGACTAACATTCTCCAAAAACAATGTCTATAAGTCCTAATTGAGTTCCAGTAATTCAAAGCCCCCCTCACTTTCCAGAATCTGCCGTAAACAAGCGCTGTCATCGTCAGCTGATGAATCAGTGCTGTCCTGCGTTAAATAACATCATTTCCTCTTTAGTGTAACTGAATACACAGAGTGACAACAAAAGCATTAATGCATATGGAAACTATATAAACAGAGTTCAGTGGTGTGATTTATGAGTGACTGTAATAAATAGTTTATCTGAACCTCAAAGAACTGATTACAGTGTTTTGATCTTTCAATGTACACTTTATCATTCAAACTTAATACATAAATGAGCAAATTTCACTTGAGCTGCATTCAGAAGTGCATATGGTGCATATAAGTGCATATTGATTTAAACCAGAAAAGGTAATTACAACTGTTCACGTCACAATGTTGTCTTTTTCTTTAGAAATGCACGATAAATAGTTGCAATCACGTGCTACAATCTCAGAATCTTTTGTTACAATGATTTTATTCAAACAAATCTCACAATTTTGAGAAAATAAAAGTTGTAGTTGCCTTTAAATATATCCCACGGCTGAAATGGTCATCCATAGAGTAGGTACTATATTTAAACAAGAATCTGAATCCTATGAATTCAGACATGCTCTTTGTCTGCTATATATTTAAAAAAAAAAAAAGTTGGCATATTTGGATGCAGGGTTTATCGTTTCAGTCCAGTTGGCAGATAATATCAGATTTCTACTGTAAAGTCAAAATAAATAGCCCTATAACAGGGAGACATGATACAATATTCGGTGTATCATTCACTCAAACGTATCCATGCGCTCTAGAGAGGACTAGATTCTGCAGCGTGATCTTTCAAGATGCTCTAGACATTGATTTTCTCTGAGCGTCGCTGATTTATGGCGGGTCGTTGATGATGTCATGCAGACAGTGGAGGTCATGTGATGCATGCTGCAGTCATGTGGATTAACAGCAGGGAGTTAATGAGCGTCAGCTGACCCGTTCACTTTTTAAATGCTAGAGTAATTGAGGTGAAAGGTCAGAAATGTTGTTAAGATATTTAATTGTTGGGTAAATGAAAACCAATAGTACTCTAGAGGTTATTTTGGCGTGAAAATAAGGCATATTAGTAATTACTTTTTTTTTTTTATTTAATAAAAGTAAAAAAATATTTATTTATTTTTGCATGACAATAAATAACCATTTAGCCCTTGAAAGACTGACACATCAAAGAAAAATCGGATTCCTATAATTCTAATGAAATGGACAAGTGTAGTGAACAATAAAAACATGCATACATAAATAGTTAATAATCTGTTTTTTGTTGTTGTTGTCATGTATTAATGCAATTTGGTGCAGATTCTTATATAAAAGTAAGATGCTTGTAATGTAATTCAGTGAGGTCTTTATCACGGAAAATGACTTTCAATAATATACACTATACTTGAAGTCTAGTAAGATGATATTTAAATGCTAAGACTCACAGACTCACTGCATAGAGAACAATAACCTGTTCTTTTATGAAGCAGGCCCTTCCTGTGGTGATCTAGACAAACATTCATCTCTTTCTCTCTGCCACACACACACACATAAAACAATCAAGGTAATGCACCCACCCAATAGAGTGCATTTACTCTAATTGGCCTCCATACAGCAGTGTCTTCAGGGAATGCTAATGAGCAGGAGGTCAGGTACTGAACCCCGGGGAGGCATCAATCTGTGCACATCTATCCATGGAAACAGACACGAATCAGATCCATATCCGTCCAACCTTCCTGCAAACAAAAGCTGCGAGACCAGTCATCAGCTGCGTCCCGTATCTTAATAAAACAAGCAATCAAAACACCCTTTTCGTTAAGAAAAGTAAGCACCGGGCTCAACTGTCCAGTCAAAAGCAATTGTGAGAAATTGGCCCAGGCTCTGTCTAAAAGCCGGGTTAGAAAAGGGCACCCTGAGCAGATGCGTGCGAATTTTAATATTCCAGTCAGGTCAGCCGTCATAACTCTGAAAGGACGTCCGTCTGAAGGATACTGAAGCAGCACTCCGCTTTATTAAATTAAAGCTCCTCTGCCAAAATATACAACAGCAAAAAGCATCTTCTGTCGGCCAGGAGGCACAAGCAGCTTTAGTAGACGTGGGACTGCATCTGAAGAGCAGTCGCTGAAGCAATGCTGAGTGAAGCACACAGCCCATCTGCCCTCGTGTCATGCCCTGATATCAAAGCACTGCATGACGTCCGTGATTATGCATCAAATACATGAGAATAAAACCTGAAAAATGCATGACTTCCAGTTGCTGTTTAGTGTAAATGTGACTCTGCTTTTATCTGACCTTTGCATTCAGTGCTGTAAAGAAAATGTAGGTGTGTAGAAGAAACCAATTATAAATGTGTCATTTATTTGTGTATATTATTTCCGGCTCAGGCCCTGATCCAGCTGCCAGTGTATATTTCTCAGTGTGAGGAGGTGCGTGTGTTCTTCGAGACGCGTCCTGAAGACCTGAATCCACCCAAAGAGTACGTTTACACTCCATGCAACACAACCACACACACACATTCAAAATCCGTCCACTTAATGAGCCTTCATTTATATTGAGAGGTTAATCAATAAATCAAATAAATAGCCACTAGCCTTTACAGCTCACCAAATTAACAATTAGGATAAAAAAAAAAAAGTGTTTTTGTTAAAATTGTAATAATCAAATGCAATGTTATAATAGCAACATGTTCGCTTGAAATTGAATAAACAATAAAATAATAAAATCATTTGTATATTATGCATACAATATTAAAAAATATTCCTCAGCTAGTTGCCCAATTTTTAAAATAAAAACTAAAATAAAAAATATTAGACTAT
>JAUMHP010000078.1:12461771-12474362 GCA_032361065.1 Enteromius trimaculatus | reverse complement strand
TTGCCCTCAGCAACCTTAAAAACCTCAAAACCCTTTCAATGCTCGAACCCCGTTAATTGCTGCTTGCAGCTATATTTTTTTTTATAATTATTATTTATTTATTTATTATTATTGTTATTATTTAATTAATTTTTAATTCAATTCACAATCCCCAACTCTGCTGTAGTGGAATATAAAAAATTGGTCATATTTATTAATGTGCCGTGGTTCCCTGCCCGCTCAGATTGTTGTAACAAATGTCATCACACTTGAAATACACTTGCAATCAGCAGAATTGGCAGTTCATAAAAAAATATATATATATATATATATATGAAATGTTGTTCTTGAAAGAGTCTGGGGTTTAATTAGGAGAAGAGCTGAGTTAGATGAAGGTCGGGAGGTGCTCAGGTACCGGACTGTGAAAGCACCAGTGTAATGGAGAGAAACGCTGCTCTCATCTATTATTCAGCTGAGTTGCACCTTGTTTAATTGAAGCGACCCAGCTGCCGAGCGTATGTGAGGACGAGTCAAGCGTTAAAAACCTACAGCCAGCAATATCAATTACCCTCAACGATGACCGCAACTACAGCAAATGCCCCGTTCACACAACATATATCATAACTCGCTGCCTAACTCATAGTTTGCAGAAAATAGCCTGCCCGTGTTGACTGGAGGACTGTCTGACACTGACACTGTATAAAAGTGCAATCGATGCTCTTCAATGCATGTTTCAGGTATATTAAAGTCCATCCTTGGTTTCAAAGATCAGCTTTAAACTTTAGACTGGCCTATAAAGACTTTGACTTTGCCGTAAATGTTTGGCACTCAGGATCTAACAATGATATATGAACTCAATTCTTCACAGAAAACAAAAGCATGCACCGCATATCAATGTCACCTTCAGCCCAATAAACACCTGTCTTCCGGGCTGCAGCAGAGCGTTAAATGAATATGTAATATGAACGCCCCAGAAGAGAGAGTGCTATCAGAACATTAGTTAGTTACTTTATATTCAGAGGCTGCTCCGCAGATGCTCAGATACAATAACAAGAGAATAAACCAGCCAAATATTATTTATAGTTTATGTAGGAATAACAAATTACTAAGACAAAATCAAAGTTTGGTTTAGAAATTGTGCCAGAAATATATTACTGTATATATGTGTGTGATAGGCTAGCACTACCAATACTGTTTAAAAAACTAACACAAGTTTATTTTATAAAAGTAATAATCACACAATATTTCAATTTTAATAGTAAATTATTTACCTAAAAATTAAAATGCATTTAAATTTCATTAAATAAGTGACAAATTTAATTTGGGTGAAACTTGTTTACTGTTTTTCATATTTTTATTACTTGTGGAAACACTTAAAATATATAAGAATGTTACTGATTTTTGTACATTTTATTTTTGTTTGATTTTATTAATAAAAATAGTGTGTTTTACCGTGTTTTTGTGTTTTGCTTTGGTACAGAGAATGGTGGATTTTCACTGATACAGAAATCTTGACAACACTATAATGTAATAATAATAATAATAAAACAAACAGAAGAGATGTCCCACTTTGCTATCGGCAAGTTACATTTACAAAAATTAATTACAAAATAATTTTATATTCATACAAAGCATATTAAGTGCGAAAAAAAGTGTGTATTTTAATGTTTCTAATAACTTTTGAGCAAAAAAGCTCTATTAAATCTAATAAGTCATTCAGCGAATATTGTATTATATTTATAAAGATATTGCTGGTAAAATCTAGTGGTTTGAAGGACAGAGGCAAAGATTTAAAATGACAACTGATTCGTTTTTATAAGAGCTTTTAATAAACCTTTTATCATTTCTAAACATAAACATTAAAAAAACTTTATCTCTGAACCATTGCGTTACATTTAATAATATACTACTAATAAATGTAAAAATCATCCACCGAAGGAAAAGCTGTTTTGTGGATTGTGATGTCATCTGTATCTGTTTTTTATTTTGAAGCCAGTTCAGGACTATTGAAACCAGCACATCTACTGTACGTCATCTTTGTGTCATTCAGTAAACACCTCAAGTGTTCAGAGCAAGGGGTGGAGGAGGAGAAATATCCTAAAGGAAATTCCCTTCATCCAGCAGCACAGGAAGCCTTGATGAGATGTTTTGGGGTTTTCTTCCTCCGCACGTATTCATTTGTCTCGAACGGCTTTGTGTTAAACTTCACAAGTGATGTACAGTATATGGACGCGTGACATGAGTATGTGTGAGACTCACTTCTAGAAGCTGAGCAGACGTCGGCCTCGTCTCAGGGTTTCGGTCCAAAGCTTTTTTCAGGAAATCCTTAAATTCCATCGACCTAAAATATACAAATCCATTACACACTCGGCCAATCTCTTGCTGCGTCACAATGATAAAATAACATTCGACAGCCAGTCATATTCTAGAAGGGTTAAAAGCCATAAATCTAAGAAAAGCCCCCTCTCTGGAAGAAGTCGTGCAGTAATGAGGCAAGTCAGTTAAATCTCGGGCCCCCTGGACTCTTACCACTTGGCAGGCTGCTCGAGGGTGGGCGGCTCAGACTTGGCGATCTTCAGCAGGACTCTCATGGGGTTGAGCTCGTGATGGGGCGGCTCTATCTGAGCCAGCTCGATCAGAGTGATGCCCAGAGACCAGATGTCAGCTTTGTAGTCGTACGGAGCGTCCTTCATCGTCTCGCACATCACCACCTCTGGAGCCATCCTGAACACACACGAGACCTCAGACCCAAACCAAACGGCTCAGATACAAGCATTTGGAATTGGATTACAGTTTTATGGATTTCCTTTTATTTACACAATGGCAATGAATATTCATAATTTATTGATTTTCACCAGTTCTGCTTAGTTTATATATATATATATATATATATATATATAAAAATATAAATATATATATATATATGTGTAAAACTGCCAAATGATTTATTGCATCCAGAAATAAAAAGCTTTGTTTACATAAAATATATATACACGTGTACTGTGTTTATTTATTAGGTATATGTAAATATGCCTAGTATATATTTTGGGAATATTTACATTTACATTAATGCGTTTATATTATTATATGTTATGCTATATTTAAATATAGTTAATATATAAACATAAAAAGTACACAATCATATATCATGGAAACAAAAACTTTTATTTTGAATGTGATTTATTGTGATTCATTTTTTGACAGCACTAAAATATATTAGTTATTATAAATTACTATTAATTATTCAAGCCGTGGAATAATCATCATATACAGTGACCTTCAATAATTCATTTGTGAAACTAGACCACAAAATCTGTTATAAGGTTTAATTTTGAAATTGAGATTAAACAACACATCAACCTGAAAAAACAGTTTTTGGAAAGAAATGTGGAATCGAAATATTAAGAAAAGCACCTTTAATTTGTCTTCATCTTTTAAAGATGTTCTTAGCATTAATTAAATTAATTAAAAATGAAGTTTTGATATATTTATGGTAGGAAATCCTACAAAATATGCAGATTATACACGTTGTCATGTAATCTGTAACCAGTAATGGACTACAACTTGTAAGTCATCTACCAAGAACTGATAGCCAGTGACTGAAAGGATTTACTACAAGCCACTAATAATTGATCGTGTTTGTTTACGAGTCAGATGAAGTGATAAATCAGCTCCTGTGTGCACGTAAAAGGAAGTACAAAGGTAAGAAAGATGTTTCATATCAGGACATTCAACCTGAACTCTCGATAACGACTGCTTTAGTCCTGTGGGACAAATCTGTCCCTTTCCATGAGGGACATCTCCATCTTCCATCTCATGAAATGTGTAATTATGAATTATTACTCTATGGTATATAATTAAATTATACACTGAAGGGACGACATTATTGACTAGAATCACTGAGGATTCATTAGAGCTCAGTTTAACCGATTATCTTTTCCTCTTTACTACTAGTTATAGCACAAAATAAACAGGAGTGGACATCTGAAGGTGGAAATAAATAAATAAATACCAGAACCACTTCCTGAAAGAAAAACTTTAATATTGGCTTTGGTGCAAAATTCATTTTGATGCATCCCTATTATTTTGCTTAAATGTCTATTTGTTCTTATACATGTTGTTTTTAGCAATTATTATGTAATGAACCTGCAATTATTAATTCAAATGAATAATTCTAATCACTTTTATTTAGTGACTACCTCACGAGCCTGTGTGGGGTCATGTGACTGCAGTAAATATTTTCTAATTAGATCAAACTTAAGTGGTTTAAACTACATTTGCCAGATATATTTCTGCCTGAATGATTATGGCAGCACATCACTGATTTATAGCACCTACCAATACGGCGTCCCGATAAAAGAGTCTCGTCGTTGAAGAGTTTTGGTGTTTTTTGCAGAAACCCCAAAGTCCGCTGTAACAAAAAACAGAAACGTTGTATTACATGAATATTTCATCCCAGTTCCAAAAATGTCACATTATAATCATTAAAAGCTCTAATATATATTTGATACTATTTTAGATCTTAAGTTTGGGGTTTGTAAGTGTTTGGGGGGTTTTTTCTGCTCACCAAGACTGCATTTGTATAATCAAACATACACTAAATACAGTAATAATTTGAAATATTATGAGTGTGCTTTTATCTTAATGTCACATTAAAAATCTAAATTATTTTTGTGATCAAAGCTGAATTTTCAGCATCCCCCCACCAGGATTCTTCAATAACAGAAAGTTCCTTCAAATAGTAAAAATAATTGACAATGTTGGTGGGTTTGACTGCATTTTTTAGCAATTAAATGCTAGATTGTTTTGGTGAAAGGTCTGTATATGTATTAATGCATGAGCTGATGGAGCTTCTCTCACAGAAAACACTAAAAGCCTGATACTCCAGTATCTTTTGGCCTGACATTTTGAGCTAGCATTAACCAGAACACAATGAAGCCACATTCAGAGGGAATAACTCGCTCACTCAATCACTAAATCCAGTGAGACCTGAGCAGAGAAGTGTAAGAAAATATTATAAGTCAGCTCTTGGCTGACTGTGGTACTTTACAACACAACCTTCATACAAGGTTTCAAGGAAGTGTGTGTGTGTGTGTAAGGGTGTGAGAGAGGTCAAAGAATTTGTAATATATTTTGCTGTGTTACAAATCCTAACTAGACAGCATTTTAAGGCATCGCAGCTGATAACTTTAATATCTTATTTCTGCATGAAAGTATTATGTGAATAGTGTTGATTACAACTCATTGGGAGTGTATTATGGCTTCCACAAAAATATGAAGCAACACTGATAATAATTAGAAATGTTTTCTGAGCATCACATCAGAATATAATAAAGACTGGAGTAATGATGCTGAAAATTCAGCTTTTAGATAAAAAAAACTAAATACTTTTAGATAGAATATATCTACAATAATTGTATTTGCAATGTATTTTTATCTAATAAAAGCAGCCTTGTTGGGCATCAGATACTTCTGTACAATAAAAAAATAATAATAATTTATTTTTAAAATGCAATAAAATAAAATAACATGCAATACAATAAATAAATGTAAAAAAAGATAATAAATTGAATGCTGCTTTTGCAGAGTGTTCCAAATCAATTGTGCTTGTTCCAATTCAGTTAGGATGATCCCTTAAAAGGCATCAGGCCTGCTCACTAGGTTCTGGAACAGAATTATTGTCCTTGGTCAAATTAAAACGAGTTTGTGTGCTTCAAAAGAAAAATGACAAATGATACCAAATATACAGCGTTTATCCAGAAGAGAAACCTCAGCACAGATCAACTTGTTTAATTCCATAATCGTGGTTGTCAGTTTTAAACCGCACCGACTGACCCCCCGGATACGAACCTAGCTTGATGTCTCCGTCCAGTGTGAGCAGAATGTTTCCAGCCTTCAGGTCCCTGTGGATGATCTTCATGCTGTGGAGATACTGAAGAGCCTCCAGCATTTGTTTACAGACCACCCGGATCTGAGGCTCTTCAAGACCCCTGTCCAGCTCTGAAAGACACAAACAATAACATCTTCACACTAATGTTATTACATTACAAACAAAAATACTGTATTATATTACGTTATCTTGTATTATATTATATAGAGACTAAATGAGCCATATGTTTTCATTATTAAAAGGTATTTTACAATCAAAATTTAAAATTATATTACTATACCTATTTGATGTAACCTACCCTCTTTTATAATTTTTTTTACTGTATGTAATTATTGTTCATTTTCTAACTTTTTTTTTTCTCTCAATGTGTGGTTATCATCACAAAAGGAAAAGAAAAAAAGAATGAAAGAGAAATGAGTAAAAAATAATTTGGATTATTGCATTAAATGCATTTTTGAACGGGAAGACATAATAAAGTGTTTAAAACCTTCTGTCACAGTCAAACACACAAACATGTCTATTCAGTGAACTGGAGAGGCAGGACGGTGTAACCAAAGGCAATGAACTTTAAGTGACCTTGACCGGCTCGTTCATACAACACCCAAAATAATGCAATATCCTGTTTAAACTCACCCAGAGCTAACAGTTATGAGCTAATAACTAAGATCATCAAAGAGAAGCTGAGGGGGGCTTTTAAGAGATAATATGAAGGAAAGCAACAGAAGATACAGGTCTTACCTAACATAGTGGCATCGACTGCACCTCCGGGGCAAAACTCGATCATTATCTGTGAGGAAATGAGGTACAACATTACACTTTAGTTCAGGACAGAGATTTCAGAAGAACTCAGCGGAGCTGAATGAAAACAGTCGTTTGATGTAAACAGGAAAAGGTGGTGCAGTGTATGTGAACCGAACAGAGATCGAGCACAGATTGATCCAGTTTATTAGAGAAGTAGAGGAATGAATTCATGACTCATACACTCATGCACGAAAGACTGGGATGAGTAAGCTTTTTGTGTTTTTTAAAAGAAGTTGCTTTTGCTCATTAAGGCAGCATTTATTTGATCCAAAAAAAAAAAAAAAGTTATATTGTAAAATAAAAATTTAAAATGATGTTTTTTTTATTTTAATATACTTTCAAATATGTTTTATTTCGGGGATGCAGAGCTGAATTTTCAGCATCATTACTGCAGTCTTCAGTCTCCTCAGAAATCATTGTAATAAATGGATCAGTGTTGGGAACAGTAGTCTTTAACACATTTTCACTGAATAAAACTATTAGTTTCTTTAAAAAAAAAAAACATTATTGTTGTGATAATTTACAATATTTCTGTTTATTACTGTTTTTTTGTTTTTAATCAAATAAACGCAGTCTTCATGAACAAAAGATACTAATTTAAAAAACATCAAAGTTTTCTCATCTCAGTCTTTCGAACAACGAATATTTTACACTAAACTAAAAATCAACAGCCGAGTAAATCAGTCTGTTAGATAAAGGAGAATTGCCCAGAGATGATGATAAATACGGAGAAATATAGTTGGCATATAAATTAAACTTCACAAACAGTGTTAACTAGACACAACACAACAAACTTCCAGTGAGCAGAAAGTGTTTTATGAACAGTAGAAGGGAAGACATGCGATCACAACCAATCAGAACAAATCTGCAAAAATAACTTAAAGTGCCCTTATTATGGATTATAAAAGGTTCATTTTAGTTTTGGGAGTCACACACAATAGGTTGACATGCAAGGTCAAAACACACTTTCATTTTCTTATAATATGAATTATTTTGACCTTATTTGTTCAGAGACTCGTTCAGTGATTAATTTTCCCAAACTCCACCGATGATCGGTCAATTTCATGTAAAGCAGTGTTTGTGAGCTTTTACCACTCCAAAAGAGACACCTAGTGGTGAAGAATGAATCTGCACTTTCATTCAGACCAAAGAAAAATTGTTTGTATTTTGATGAAACGGCTTGGGACTCGTCGACTCAATGATTCAGAGTCTACTCTTTTTGTCTGAGAGACAATCATTTTATACAAAGTGCACTTTCGGATTTAAAACTTTGCAGGATGTTTTTAACTTACATTACCTTACAGCTCCTGAAAAATCCTGAAAAATAATGTCTTGTCTGTTGCAGCTGGTTGGGACAAAAGCATTTGCCTTGAAGAGACAGAAGAGCTGTTCTAACAGCCAGGCTAGGACATGTGCAATACTTCCACTAGAAGCATACAGTAATTCCAAGCAAATCACTGTTATTTCTATGGAACTTGAGTTATTCAGCGTCACCGAATGTGTCTGTGCATGCATTTCTAGACCGTGTTGATGTTTCAGGTTTTGTCCCTCTACATATTTGAACAAGTTTACAGATGATGTAATAAACATTACAGATAAACGCTTACCACAAACATAACCAGACAAAATAAAAAAATTGAGGAGCTGAATTACAAAACAAACAATATGAATCTGCCTCTAGCAAAATATATGAAGTCTGGCCCCAATAATAATTCAGTATCATAAACAGAAATGCGATGACAAAGATAAGCAATATCTCAATGCGTGTATCAAAGCTGTTTATTGATCTTGACTTGATAACTTCTTTTTGTTTTTGCAGTCAATGCAAATTCCTCATTGTCATTAGACAATTTCACAGCATTTTCTGTCCAGATCAACGAGATTACTGTGAGCCGAGAAAACAATAACTGAGCAAGATCTTCACTGCTATTCGGCGGTCACTGACATAAATCAACAAAGTTCCCCAAACACTTCCAGTAAGTTCCACCGATATTTCTAGAAAAATACAAAACAGGAATTTCCCCTGGAACTGAGAAACAGAGCCTTCAGGAGAATAAACGTAGGGAATGTGTCACACATATCAAGCCTGTCGATCAGTCGGTGTTGACCTACTTTAAGAGTCTTCATGCTTCATGAATCCCAAATCTGTAAGTACTCAATTAAATTAAAAAATAAAAACAGTATTTGAATTGTGCCGCGTGTTGCTTTGCGAAAGATGCAGGGAATCCATGATAAATCCTAAGCATTCAAACTAAAGGGGCGTTATAAATAAAGTCACTGGGTGGCGCTGTGGAGCATGTCAGCAAGTTGATCACAGAATGCCGTCCTCGGTCATGAGACGTTTAGCATTACTTTGATCTAAATGTTTTTACTAAATGATCTTACAAAGTGAAATTACTTTTGATTAAATAAATCAGAAATACTGTTCTACACCGTTTTCTCCTGGATCGGATACGAAATTTGTTACCCATGAGACATGCAATGGGAAGGATTAGGTTTGAGAGGTAGATGCAAAAATTTTTATTACATGAACACGAAAATTGTATTATGCGATCGCTAAAGCCGTTTCTGCAGACCAACTGCCCCCTAGTGGTCAGGAGCATTTCCATTGCGTTTTTAAAATTGCATTGTGTTGTGCACTTCTGGGCCACCGTAATTCTCAACTGAACAAAAATCCTGAGACATAATGTAAAGTTGTGCACGAATGTTATGCAATAGGTCTAATCATAAGCTTGGCGACAAAAACTTGAAAATGTGTTTCTCGTTAAAAGTCTTTTAAATAAATAAAGATTTGAATATTAGTTTTTATAAGCCCAAATTTTCAATACAATATATATTTTTTTGTAAATGCTCATCTTTAGTCACCATGTACTCATTTAAATTCAAAACACATACTATATAAAACGAATTACTGAACAAATACAAGGCGGCACAAAAACACATCATTAAACTAGTCCACGTGACTTCTGTGCTATATTTAATCTTTACTCTTTAATCTTTTGTGCCGTTTATGACTCTTCTGGAGTCATATGATTATAATGTATGAGGAAGAGGCTTAGTTTGTCAGTCATTCTTCAAATTCATACGGGTTTGGTGTGACATGATTAATGATAACAGAATTTTTGGCTGGATGGCTCCTTCAGGAATGTACATAGCCAGAGAGATTCTTCAACGTTCGAGAATAACAGCAGAGTTTGTAATGTCTTGAAGATCCCAAGCCAAGACTGCAAAATTGTTCAAAACGATCTGGTCATGCAAATACTGTCCCGTCGAAGCAACCCTCATGCCTCGACCCCTGTGGACTGGTAAACACGAGTGTCTGTATATTTAATGATGGAGGCGATAACACAGTGACACAGTGATTGCCTCCGAGATACATAAACCACATACCAAAGCAAAGAGACGTGGCACCAATCCAACAAAGCAATGGACGACTCAATAAAACTGCTGTTTTCTGTGACGGTCAACACATATCATACCGTCAAAACCAAACGTAACCAGAAACCTTTAACAGTTCTCAAATTATCAGAGAAAATGGTAGTGAGGCATGACAAGAACTCAGAATTAAACTGTGTCAGAGTATGTCAAATAACTTTAATAGTAATGGATCATAATCAACCAAACATTATCCAGCTGTTAAATTTAAGTAACAGTTACATAATACCAATTTAGGTATTACCAAGTAATGCTCAATCTTGTTCAGTCTGTGGTGTAGAAAGGTTGCGTTAGCAATTAAAAGAAAAACTCTTAAGCAAAACATTATCAGGTCAAAGTGTCCCAAAATTGACTGGAATTGTTTGGTATGTCACAGTTCACTTGTTATGTGGTTACTACAGTAATTGGCCTCTGGTCTCTAGATAACTGACGTTGAGTTTCATTCAGTAACTCAAATAATCTGTATACATTTTCACCACCAAATCGTTATTTATCAATAAGCTTCATGCATAACAATACACATGCATGCAAAAATCCCACCCCAAGAATGAAGTTTTAATAAGTGATGCTTTCCCTTAGAGACGTGAATCTGTGCTCGCCCTTAACAACAGCAGATTATGAGGCTGACGTCACCGAACAAGTTTGCCTGTCTCATGATCAAACAGTTATATAATTCCTGTATGATCTATACAGGGTGTTTCCTGACGCAGGGTAAGTCTCCACAGGACGAGCTGTTTGGAGAACGGGTGGATAGATGAATGAATGCTGAAGGACAGCAAATACAGCCACGTCTAGTGTGTACTAGAGAAAACACTAACTTTCATCAGCATATTCATCACCGAGCTAACATTGTCCAGTGAGCCAAACAATACACACATGACTGTGTACAGAGAGACTGAAACTGTACAAGATCCTGAAAACAGAGTCACTAGATATCACAGAATTCCAAGATTTGTGGGTCAATGACAAAAAACCATGAAAAGGGGCCATCTTGGTTTTAAAATTAAAAGTTTTCTAACAAAATGCTGTATGTGTCAGAAATTAAAAAATTATTTGTCAAATGGCATGGTTTAATTATATATTTATTTTTCAGACTGAAAATATATTTCATTTAAAGCTTTAAATGCCAAACGTACAACAAGGTGCAAGAAAATACTAAAATAATGATTCTTTTTTACTTCCAGTACATGTAGACATTCAACCAGAAGAAGTGTATTTAAGTGTATTTACTCTCTTGTATGAAATGCAGATTACACTTTATTTTGATAGTCAACTAACTACTGTATAAGTAACTTTGCACCTATATGCAACTATTTTTTTATTAATTTGCAGCTACATGTCTACTAACTCTCAAGAGTAGACTAGGTTTAGGGTTAGTAGAATAAGTTGACATATACTTGTAAAGTTTCTGATAGTCTGTACAGTAGTGTGTTGTTGTGGAGCCAGATATTAAGCAGACAGTCTACTAATACTCTAATGACTGCTACTGTAGTTGACATGCAGTACTTACCGTAACTCTTACTGACTATCAAAATAAAGTGTTACCAGAAATCCATAGTTAAACGCGTTCTTGAATTACAGATCTGGATGTATATTATTAAAGATAATTTTATTATTAAGAAAATGCAGTAATACAAACTGGAGGAACCAGTCGCTGGCATCTACATCTACATCAGTAGCTTTCTGAAACGTGTGGAATCTACCTGATGACATACACTGAAGCCCGCAGGGAAGGGCCAGAACAACCAGTCTGACCACACACACACACACACACACACACACAGGTGAGATTCCTCGAGCGCCTACACACATATCTCAGACAAACGCAACAAGAGGTTAAACAAACAGAAACGACTGAGGCTTTAATGAGACAAATCCACAACACTGTTAACAGCTGCCGGAGTCAATAATGACTGAAGAACTCCACCGATCCTGGACATGTGCCCTGAACCCTATTCAACCTCCTGAATAATTCATTATGATGATTATCACTTTCTCCTCACTGGCGCAGAGCTCCAGGTTTACATTCAGACCCAACAGATGGCTGAAGGACTTTATCCAATGGCCTGTGGAGAGATTTTCCTCCGTGCTTTAAAATAAAAGACGAGGATGTAGCATGTTGACCTGGAATGGAAACTTTACAGCCACCTGTCTACTAGTTTAATAGTATGTGAAACAACATATAGTTATAATAATGATGTGTTTAACACCACTATGCTTATTTGCTGTCCATGCTTTTAAGAACACAATAGAAAATTGTAATCAAACATTAAAAACCATCAACTTTTAGTCATTAAAAATGAATTTCTGTTGTGTGTTTTGGGGCATATTTAATTAGGCATTAATAAGCCACCAATGGAAGTCATCCAAATTCCAGAAGAGACCCATTAAAAACTAATTCCAGTCCCATTAAGGCGAGACACTACAGGCAAAAACATCGTTTTTTTTATGCGGTGGTCAATTTTGAGATTTTGGGCTAGTTTAGT
>JAUMHP010000078.1:12445116-12460385 GCA_032361065.1 Enteromius trimaculatus | reverse complement strand
TTTTAAAGAAAAAATATGGCAAAAATCACTATATTTAAGGCTATGGATGGTATATTTTGATTTCCTAGGTAATGAAACCAGATATCCTAAAATCCCTCTGTATTTTTTTTTTTCATTTTGTGTATAAACAAAATGAAAAAATTATTTTGCACCTGGCTTTATCCTATATTCAGAAATATGTACCGGAAATATATGCAAATTTTCGCATATTTAATGAGATATTGCCTCTTTTGCATATTTAAACATAATATTTAAAAAAACTTGCAATACATTTTTTTCTCCTATTCATAAGAGTAATCAACTGGTAATGTTTCATGGTTCTATTTGTAAGTTAAAAATTTTACCCTATTCACCTGTAGTGTCTCGCCTTAAAACCATTACATATTGTGTGATGGTGTCTATCGTTGAGGTCACAACCTTGAGTAACACTGACTGAAGTCCAGATTAATGTTCACCGTACATAATGTCTTCAAATAGTACTAAGAGAGCTAATCGTATTGTTGACCTTTGCTGAGATGCTAGACTCAACATTCATTTCTGATAATGTGGAGGCACCCTGAAGCAGACGGTGTGAGATGGAGATAAAAGAGGATAAGAGAAGATTAAGTCTTGGGTGAGTCTTGGGCAGTCTGTTTAATAAGCTCTGAGGAGCGCCGGCTTACAGGAGTTCAGAAGAGTCCTGACGCATGAGGCCAGAGATCTTCACACACCTGCTGACCGCTAGACTTCAGTCAAAAACACGTCAGGTGATACATGTTAGGGAGCATCCAATGCTAGCTGTATATTTAATGTTTTTATTGCACGATGTGGAGGTAAGGATGCAAAGCAGACTGTCAATTACCTGAATCTCTCTCAACAAACACTGAAGCTGTGAGATTAGTTTCTACTCCAACCCCTTGATGCTGAGAAATATACATCATGTACTGATTTACTACTAAAGTTATTTCATTAATGGAAGTCGCGGAGCAGCGATGACAAGCTTCTGTGCTCCTGCATGTTTCTCTGAGGGTCAGACAGATTGTGTGTGTGTGTGTGGACGGGTTTATGTGGTTTATTATGACACAAATGTGTATAATGACATGGGTATGACACAGGTATTACAGTATGAAGGTGATTTATGAGGACATATTCAGTGGTGTTTTTTTGAAAATCAAACAATGCACAGAGTTTCCTGTGAGGGGTAGGTTTAGGTGTAGGGTCAGTGTAGGGCACATACAGTTTGTCCAGTATAAAAACCATTACGCCTACGGAGAGACCTCTTAAATCACAAAAACCAACGTGTGTGTGCATCAACTGCATTGTGTGCACTGTTCGGTGACGCTAAAATATACATTTCAGATTAAGAGGAATTACAACACGTATACATGTAATCTATAAAATATTTAACAAGTCTGAACATTTTTTGTAATAAATAAATAATAAATAAATAAATTTGCCAAAAAAACTTGTAATCAAAAGGGTTTAGCTGTGTCCAATCCAATCAAACATTAAACATATAAAATAGTTCAGTGAAATAAATATCTACAATCTTTAAGCATGAGAACTGCTGTACATTAGAGTACTTAAGAGAGCTAAATTCATAGAAATCAATGTAAAGATGTGATGCCGGATGACTGGTCACCTTACAGCTAAACAATGGAATAAGTATTTGTAATAAGTCCTAATTTGCACATTTTCAAAAGGTTAAATAGTTCAACAATAGATTATACTACTGTTTCAAAGTCTATTCTGTAACACATTCCCAGAGGGGATTTGTTTTTGTGGCATTAAACTGAAAATGAGGCCAACTCAGAAAAATCTCTTCTTCTCACACATATGAATGCCTTTGGACTGTTCTGTAACACATGTGTTATTGTTTACTGCATGCTAATTGGCTTAGTATTAAAACTGTACAGTTTCCTTTCCATGTCAACACACTTTCATCCTTATGCATGAAGGAAAACCCATGATCACGGTTCTTCATGAAGTGCATCCTAGAGCATTGCTTCTGTCTGAATGTGAACGAATGAAGAGCTTGAGGTCTGAGCATCTGCATCAGCAGATACGGTGAAGTCGCCCTGACACACTCCACTTAAAAAGAACAAGTGCTCATTATGTTTGACAACAAGTGTGCAGCTATTTCCCTTCACCAAACCCCACAAACATTTCCATCTGAATGCAGTTCATCCAGAGATTTTACGACCTCGTCCACACCCAGATATGACAGCGAAGCATTGCTCAGACAGCTGTGCCAGGCGTCTACGGAGGATCACACCTCGTGCTTTAGTATGAGAACACACAGATTTGACATGCGTCAATGCTAATTATAAACTTCTATCACAGCTCTGTCTGCAGCTTAAAAGCAGTGAAAATGCTACGGTAAAAAGCTGTTAAACGGTTAGTGGTAAATTCCTGTAAAATTTACAGGGAAAAACTGTAAACTCCCTCCATTGCATTTAAAATTTTGCTTAAATTTGATGTTTTTTTTTTCTTCAAAATAACTGTTTTTTCTTAGTGTTTTCTTATCAGTGATGTTTATTAGGGTTGCGTGTCACATGTAATGTTGTTAAATGAATGTTTACTGTATATTTGAGATTAATGAGTCTCATCATGATGGTGTTTAGTGTTTGTGTGAATAACACTGAGCTATATATGTTCATATTTAACAGCTGCTTTGGTTCATCATGTGACTTTCTCATCGTCACCTGCATTTGGTGTTTGTCAGCGTATTTCAAAGCTACAAAACAGATTTCAGTGCTTTAATAGCTTGGTATATTAACATTATATCAGTTAATGACATTACGGTATTTACCTGTAAATTTAATTTAAAATCGCAAAACCTAAAATGCTGTTACCATATATTTTAACAGTCGAATTCTGGCAACCACAGCTGCCAGTTTTTTACTGTAATTTTTTTTTTTTTACAGTGTAGGTTATTAACAAACTACGCCACAGTCACATGATTTCAACAACATTAATCATAATAAATGTGAGTACTGTGTACATGTATTATATAAATACACACACATACAGTACAGATTTCGATAATATTTACATGTCTATATTTACATTTCATATAATTTATATTATACTTAAATATATTTTATAAATAAATACAATATTTTTCAGAAATATATACATTTGTGTGTTTGTATTTATATAACCATAATAAATATACACAGTAAACACACACATACATTTATGCGAGCGATTAATCGTCTGACAGCACTAAAATACATGAAAAAAAACAAACATTTTTTTTAAATGCCCTTGTTTTTCTGTTTCATTCATGTCCTGTTGACGTCGTAACGTGGCTTATGTTATCGTGTTTGTGAAACCTCTCGTTTGGAGTTTTGTGTTTTATTAAATGTGTTTGCATCGAGCCTTCCGTCTCTCCGAGTGTTTGCTGCACGCACACATAGCAAGGTCGTGACACATGTGTGTGCATTTATATATTAGGCTTGGGCGGTAATATAGTATTATGGTATACCAGAGTATCGAAAAATAACGGTATCAGTTTCAATACCATTATACCGTCATAAAAAAAAAACCCAATGCACTTATATATTATTAGATCATTTATTTAATGCCTGAAAATGCGTATGCGTGGTTGTCATCGCGATTAAACGGTTAAACAGCACTAGATATGTTCTAATTTCAAGTAATTTTTGCGATCTGATTATGTAATCCAGATCCCCTGTAATCAGTTGCTTCCCAGCTCTGCACCCCAGTGTTTAGAGTTTAAGGTTTGCTGAGAAGGAAGTCCTTGTCAAACACTCGGAAATCAGGCCTCGCGTCTTTCAGACGAGCAAATTTACCTTTACACGGAGGAATGCCAGCAATGCTTTAACAAGCAGTTTCCCTGACAGCATGTCGCCTGTGGAGTTACAATAGTCCACTGCAAACACACACATTCACGATCAACTTCTGTATAGCGCTCGGATACTGGTCCCACCCTGAAGAACAATGCCAGCTACTGAGCTTAGAAAATCATTCACGTGTTATAAAAACCCCTACAAAACTCCTACAGAAATAAAACAGATCTGAAAAACAGTTGTGTGAACACCTCTTAGAGAGAAAACGGGGGGAAATGTAGCTGTACTTCAGTGAAACGATCAACACTATACCACACGGTTCATTTAAAGCTTTAAAGGTTTGCGTGTTTTTATTTAGGAAATGAATATTAATGTCAAACCTGCAAATTATCTGTCGAATTATCAAAACACAATCTTTGCCAAAAAAGACCCAAACTAAGAAACTCCCCTCGTGTTTTTCTCTCTCTGAAGAAAGACAAACATAATAAAGAAGATGAAAGCCAAAATCTCTTTTTTGTAATGTTTGGGCATCAAAATAACACTTTTCACATTATAGAGCCAAGTAACTGCAGAGCACAAATGACTTCAGAAAGCTGGCAGCATCTTTATGTTATTTTAGCACAAATATCGTTCGGCCTATTAGTAAAATCTGCTAATGCCTGTAACTCAAGAAGTATTAAATATATCTTAATATCATTTTAGACTGCAGTAATAAACCTACCAATCTTGCTGTACAAATAACACAATGCTCTATTTTGACCCTCTTCTACAAAATAGCAGATTATTTAGTAAATATACATCCATGACATTTAGTATTTTCTGCTTGCGGGTAGAGGAGCTCTGTATGAGTTCACACTGATGAGGGTGTGCGTGTGTGTGTGTGACGTTTCCAAAGATGACTCATTTAACTCACTGAGCAATTCAGTCTATGTCACTGTAGTGCTGGAGAAAGCGCAGCGTTCCCGCCTCTTACCGAGAGGTTGTTGTCGTAGAAGAAGGCATCGAGCAGTTTGACGATGTACTGATGGTTGCAGGACGCTAAGATGTCGATCTCCACCATGTAGTCCTCCAGCTCCTCTTCACTCTTGGTTTCGATGACTTTGGCTGCAGCGAGCGCACCCGTCTCTTTGTTCTGGGCCTGAAACACAAAGCAGCTTCGCATCAAAACAAAGTCAGCGTGATTCACCTGATTACATCCCGCTGATGTTCCTGTTCCGTGCTCGTCCCTTCGGTGCACTTAATTCCCCGGGCCTCTGGGATTCAGCTTTAGTTCTCCATTAGAGCTCAAATAATGGCCATTACTGATGTTTTGCTGCACACAATGGACCTGATGCTGCCATTCAGAAAGATCTGAGGAGTGCTTAGATGGAAAGCTGTTTTATATTTTGACGCAAGATGATAATTACTTATTTCTTTTTCTTTTTTTTTAATAGCATGCATCAATAAATCAATCCAAGTAAAAGTGTTAATGATAAAGCTAATAATAATTACTATTATTATTATCTACTACTATGATTCCATGTATCATATGTTAATTATTTGTGTGCTATTTTGGTTTAATCTTTCCGAAAAACGTTCATACCAATTATTTCACTTTTACTGACCGTTAAAAAAAAGATGCAACCAAAAAAAAAAGTTATCACATATTTTTCTTTCTTTTAATTGTATTAATACATAATTTAAAAAAAATGTCTTGAGGTATTTCTTACAAATGTAATTATATATATATATATTTTAGATTTTATATTTTTATACAATTACAATTTGTATTAATTTTCTTAATTTATTAATTATATATTTTTTACCACTATCATAGTTATACCTTTTTTGAGGAGTCAAACCACAACATTTTAAAAGACGTAAAGTTAATTAATTAAAATTAATTATTTTTTTCAAATACTGCTGAGCAGTCAAGAAGCTTCGTTAACATTTTCTGTATATTAGTTTTTTGGGGGGGTTTTTTTACACTGACATTTCTGACTTTGTCTTCCCAAACACCTCCTCCAGGCAACCAATATTCAGAGAACTGTTTATGCATCCCAAAGTAAACTATAATTAACTAAATAAGTGTGTATAGTCAATACAGAAGTAGTCTTGACGTGTGAGGTTTGAGAGAGCGGTGGGAAACATGCTGTGTTAGTATGCAGTGTTAATCGAGGTGGAGTCCGTCAATGTGGTTAGATGTTTTGAGAGGAAACCGTGTTGCCAAACCACTCAAAAACAAGACTTCCGCTTTTCTCATTAAAAATAAACTTTCAAAAAACAGCAGACATGATTTGGCACCACTAACAAACATTAAGACATGTCTACGTTTAACCGTGATACAATGTAACGGACGAGAATGAAATTAGTACAGGCTGAAATTACTTTTTTCTTAGTTTTACATAAAGTGAAAAACCCCCCACAATGTTAGATTATTGTCTGTGGTTGCCATCACAGTGCTACATGGTTGCCAGGGTGGTTGTTAGGGTCATGCGGAGGAGTCAAAACGAAATCACACGTTGTTGTGATGCTTGAGCTCAGTTCGTCGAAACAACGGGAAAAGAAACTCCACACCCTCTGAATATGAAGAAGTGCATCAGAAGACCTCCACACAACACAGATGCAGCTTCATCATCATGATGTAGACGTGCACAGCGATTACATAAGCTGACGTTATGGCGTACATCACTCAAAAAAATTCTCCATAAGCATTGACTGCCTGGTAAATACACTGCTCAAAAAAGAAAGGGAACACTAAAATAACATATCCTAGATCTATAAAACCAATGTATTAACCCATGGAGGTCTGGATGTGGAGTCACACTGGAAACACACACTACAGGCTGATCCAACTTTGATCTAATGTCCTTAAAACAAGTCAGAATGAGTCTCAGTAGTATGTGTGTGTCCTCCACGTGTCTGTATGACCTCCCTACAACACCTGGACATGCTCCTGATGAGGTGGAGGATGGTCTCCAGACCTGGACTAAAGCATCCGCACACTCCTGGACAGTCTGTGGAGCAACATGGTGTTGGTGGATGGAGCGAGACATGATGTCCCAGATGTGCCCAAATGGATTCAGGTCTGAGGAACCCAAGGCCAACCGCACCGACGGTCTCACAAGGGGTCTGAGGATCTCATCTCGGTATCTAATGGCAGTCAGGCTACATCTGGCGAGCACATGGAGGCACAGGAAGTTTTATAAATGAGGGAGGTCAGTAAAGAAAGGATATAAATACAAAATAAAGTATTTGACTCTTTTAATATCAAGTATTTGACCAGCTGGGTGTCCTCTGATCGTCTTTCATTGGTTTCAGTCCAGTATAGCTGACATACGTCAGCGCTGTGCGACTCAAAAACACTCCTAGCCTCATAGAAGAATAACCATAAACACAGCCTGAAATCCACTTACATTTCCATTGAGAGGATTACAGCACCTGCTCAAGGGGATCGAGCACCTGAGCTAAACATCCTGCAGGGCCACCTTAAACCCTCTATAACGGCAGGAGAGTGTACTTTCAACCCAGCGTAATGACGGTTTCATCACATCCATAAAAAGAGTACACCTGTGTTTACATCGGGCCGCACACCTTCAGGAAAACACTCCCGCTCTTTCACAGATACAGGGGTTTTTTCATATTTCATTATTCTAAAGACAGCTTTATTAGCAAGTAGGGCTTACGCAAGTCAACTAGTCATCAGATTGTGAGCATAGTTATGGGAGTTTCTATCCTCAACTGTTGTTGGAAACTATGCATTATTATGGCAGCAATCGCTGATTCATGAACACTCATGTCATTACTACTGTACATTAATTCACCTCCTTTTACAAAACTACAAATAAAGAACAATAGAATATAAAAGTTGGTGAAGCAAATCAATATGTTGAGGTTACTACATAATGATCTTCAACATCTGAAGTAGCCTAGATGCACATAATGTTTGTTTATATAATATATTTATGCATTCTGTGTTTATTACATCTACACACACACACACTATATTTAAAAAATATGTTTGTTTATATATTATATAATTTATATAAGACGTGATTTATATGAATATTATACGATTGTGTGTGTCTTTATATATCCACAGTACAAACACACACGATTTTTTAGATTTTTAAAAGACGTTTCTTCTGTTCAGCAAGGCTGCATTTATTTGATCAAAAATACAGGAAAATAAAAATATTGTATTGTTTATAAAAATAATATTGTGGTATGTTATTGTGCTGTAAAACAACACATTTTAGTACATTAAAGTGTAATGTGTTTCTGTGATGTGCAGCTGTGTTGTCAGCATCATTACTCCAGTCCTCAGTGTCACATGACCCTTCAGAAATCAGTGCTGCTGAATATTTGTTTGGGACCTGTCATGTATATTTTTAGGTTTCTTAAATGAATAAAATGTTAAATAGAAACAATACACACCACCATTCAAAAGTTAGCGTTTTGCTAGGATGTGTTAAATTGATAAGAAGTGACGGCAAATACTTTTAAAAAGATTTATATTTTTAATAAATGCTGTTCTTTATAACCTTTCATTCATCGAAGACTCCTGGAAATAAATATTGCAGTTCACAATACACAACTTCGCCAACATTGATAATTCTAATAATAAATCAGCATATTAGAATGATTTCTGACACTTTAGGCCGGAGTAATGACTGACGGAAATTCAGCTCTGCGTCACAAAAATAAATTATATTTTAAAATATATTAAAACAGAAACCCATCATTTTTAAATAGTAAAAATATTTCACAATATTATTTTTTTTCCTGTATTTTTGATCAAATAAATACAGCCTTGATGAACATTAGAAACTGGAAGTGTATATTATGCAATCAAAAACATATTTTGGATGCAATTAATCTTTTGACTGCACTAGTTGAAGGTTATTAGCCTTTTATTCTTTCACAACAGACTGAGTAACCTTGTGCCTCAAACAATGTTAGCTTTAAACAAAAGTTAAGCCTTGGACTTGTTGTCATTAACGTTTATGATGATGACTTTGATAAAAGTGAATGACCAAGCGAAACCGTTTGTCAAGAATAGCACTATGACAAACACAAATCTCTCGGTCCTAAAGTTCAATCAATGGCTTAAATGGTTTCAGTGAACTGGGCGGCAATGGCAAAGCTACAATTAACGTCGCCCTGAAACAATGAGGCCTAAACCTCACGATGATGATGACGACGTAGTTTCTCTAATATGCAGAATGTGTAGATCTCCACCCACAGAGAGGACGCTCTTATCATGCTGAAGCCAGCTGCTCTGAAGGCTGGTGATTAGACGAGCTCTCGTGATCACTAACTTCACACACGTCAAACCTCACACAGCAGCCGTGTGCTTTCACGTGTCCTCCATCAATAATTCACAACCAGCTTTAACTAACAACACACACTTCGCTCCTCCTCAAAACAATACCATCAGAGAGACACAGTAAATACAGCTACATTATACTTCTGAAACATATCTGGGGTGGACATATATTTGAAACCTTTAATAAATTATATTATGCATCTAAAATTCAGTTGAACTCAATTCAGCTATTTTCCTGCGATTCATTTATAAAGTGGAAATTAAGGCGGAAAAATGTGCAAGTATTTGAATTCCTTAATAAACAAACGCGGTGCATGTGAAATCTGAACATGATTCGACCGAATTCAACTCTTTTTATGCATTTATGGATCAATTACACAGTTTTAACCAACGAATAAACTTAACGTTATAGATACGTGTCAGTAAAACAGCAAAGAAATCCGACGTCCAACGTGTCTTTGAAAAAAACATTTATTGCATAATGATATTTCCCCCCCATTTTAAATTCTTATTATCCAATGAAGGGTTAGATTTTTGTGAATTTATTTAATAAAAGATCAAAGGAATTAACAATGCAGATTCATTTTCACAGCCTTCTTTGATCATATTTACCAAGGGTACCAATACTTTTGGCCATGACTTGTATTTCAGCCATGTACTTGCTTGAGTCATTTTAACAGATTATAAGCAATCTGGATGAATGCATTTTGAATATGATTGTTTACACAAAATCAAATGCATGCACAAAGTTAATAACAAAATATGCTTGATTTTTTTAAGTGCATGAATCTGACCCGTTTCATTTATGAACTGTATGACTTACAAAAACATTCAGTTTATTAGTTTGTTTATCTTAATACTATGAAATTCAAACAGATATGCAATTCATATATATATATGCAAATATATTCACCTCAATTTGACTACGAGCCGAGCACACACGCCACAAACGATATCTCACAATCACTGCTTTTCAAATGATTTTGTGTATTTCTCAAAAATAAAAACAATATCTAGTCACGTCGTGTCTGAAAGGGGAGTTACTCGACCATTTAGTTTGTGGAAATACACACTTCTATAAACAAGTACGAGTATATTTTCAGGTGCTTAGATGCACTGCATACAGCACATATTGCAATTAAATACCAATATTTTTTGATAAAAAAAAGTTATTTAGATAGAATGAGTGGTTATGCATAATTATGTACAAAATATTTAATATTTTATATTAAGTATTGAGATTTGTTTTGCTCTTTTATTTGAGTGTTATACATTATGTAAACTGCAAATGTGTATAAAAAAGAAAACCCCCTGAACACATTCACAGGATATGTTTGATAGGGTCACGTGTATCAACACGTCCGGGCGAAAGATCAACAGCAAAAAGTGGTGATCTGATCTGTACTCTGATCCTGATCATGATTAATCGTTACCCAACAGTCCCAGAAAGCCTGTGTGTGGATGATCATACTCTGCTGTTCTGAGAGTCTCTACAGACAGCACACAAGACTTGTGTTCTGCTCTCATTACACAATCACTCATTCATAACGCTTACATGTTTCCTTTTTGTAGATGAGTGTACAGCTTCCGGAACAAAACTTCCTTTAGCAGCACTCTTTGTGCGCAAAACTGATTTTTACAATATATTTCACCATATATACTTATTTTCATCATATATTTGATAAAAATACATGTTTCATCATTATAATGTATGCATTCTGACTTGGAACAAAAATAAATACATAAAGAAATGGAAGGCTATTTTAGGATTGTTTAATATTATTTTGAAGCACCCCAAATATAATAACGCATTCTTATTACAGTCACCGTTTGTGTGATTGAACATAAAGCAGCTCAAATACATAAATCAAGAGCGTCATTGATCAATCATTTGTTTTGTGCGTTTAATGTGTTTTACACTAACAAAAAGTTTAAGCATACGAGTAAATATCATGTTTTCAGCATTTCATTTCTATTAAATGCTGCAGGTGTTTGTGCAAATGTATTATTCGGGGATTATGGTAATATTCTGGATATTAAAGAAAATATATTTTAAAGCTTAAAATAAACTTTAAAGCATGTTAAGAGCATACAAATAAATAGAAAACTAGAAAAATGGAAGTTGCTTGTATTTCAGAGAATTTCAAACAGAGTCAAAAGAAAAACGTGTTGATTACAATAATGAGAATGCATGCTACAATTGTATTTTAACAAACTTTACAGTCTCAAAAACA
Source organism: Enteromius trimaculatus (assembly GCA_032361065.1). Taxonomy (NCBI): domain Eukaryota; kingdom Metazoa; phylum Chordata; class Actinopteri; order Cypriniformes; family Cyprinidae; genus Enteromius; species Enteromius trimaculatus. Next base: position 12,449,049 of record JAUMHP010000078.1, on the reverse strand, counting down.
GGCTCCAATGAACTTATGCATTTTTTTAAATGCATTTATTTATGTATTTTATTTTTTATTGCGGAGGGAGAACTGAGCAGGGCACTGTTGAGGTCGTTAAGGTTGTACAGTATTTAACCCCAGTCAGCCTGGGCTCTGAGGGTAAGAGGGTTACAGGGACCCTGGATGTCACGGCCATTTAAAACGCCCCATAGTTCACGACAAAAGGCAGATTCAGCGTTTCCTACAGCAGGGTTCCTCTCCGCCTACCGAAACTGCAGCACATTCCAGCATCTTCCTACACAGTGACTCCGAGTGGCCCCTGAGGGCCCCGGGGCAAACGCATGTGACCTGCCAGGATATCTCAGTGCAATTAAGCACTGTTATCCTGGTGTAATTAAACAGTTAGTCAAGATGATCTCCTTCAGGGTAGCAGCACCCGAGGCACACTACTTGCCAAAGCGTGTTAGTACATGAAACTGAGATGCATTCATTTAATTTTACACTTCACTGGGTCATAAGGTTTTAGTTTACCATTTAAATACACAATTTCTTAATACATGTAAATAAAAGTAAATAAAGAGCTCTTCTCAGACTCTCAATAAATAATGATCATTTGTTTTGTGTGTGTGTGTGTGTTTTTACATTAAAACTTATGTGTCACAGTAAATTATTTTTATTTGTAAAAATTGCATGTTTTTAGTATGAATTTAACTTTCATAACCAAACAGACTGCCTATTTTTAAAACTTTTTATAACCCTACTACGCTCAAGGCTTGGCCTATGAATATTAATTACGCAAATGACGTTCACATAAACGGGCCTCGCTGATTGGCGAAAAGACCGCTACTGGTAAGCGGCAGCAAATCTGGTAAAGGACTGGCTTATGAATATTAATGACTGACTGCAACGTTAACATGAATAAAAGTTAATATTCATAACCCAATCCTTTACCATGGTAGAAGTGGTAGTTTCGTTTCGCTGGTTGTCCAACAGGTTTATTAAGATCCGAACTCACCTTATAAACTTTCCCGAAAGCGCCGTCGCCCAGTTCTCCGATAATTTCCCAAATGTCGTTTGGATTTACATCCCGATGAACGTGCTTGTACTGTTTGGTTTTCTTCTTCACTTCAATTGTAGGAAGTCGGAGGATCTTGCCGAATTTAGCAAAAGCCATTTTAAATAATAGAGACAACTGGCACAAATGCTAAAACAAAAACCGATGATGTAGTTGATTAATTAGTTGACTTCGAAAAAAACAAAAGCGTGCGAGCTCAAAACTGTCCAAAACTCCACGGAAGTAGACACCTTCATCATTTAAAGAAACAAAATCGCATCAAACTGTGACAGACGTATTCCCTCCATCCATGAGCAAAGTGTGCTGTCAGAGGCGACTGCAGCCCTCATGTTCACCTGCTGCCGCGAGAGACAGAGAGCCACGCCCACCGAGCCGAACTACACCAAGATGGGATTTGTAGTTTTTAAAGCCTACGTTCGCGTCATAACTACAGGCGCTGCCTGCAAACGAATTTTCATGAATCTTAATGGTTGTATTAAACATATAATATATATATCTATATATATAGATATATGTATCAGTCTAATCGAGACGCACATAAAAAGTTTAAAAGTAAAAAAGAAAAAAAAAACTGTTGCACACAACCCCCACCTAGTGGTAATATATGGCACAATTATTTATTTGAGAACGAAAAACGTAAAAAATTATACAAAAACTGAATGTTTGATTTAAAATATACATATTTAAAGCATTATTATATAATAAGCTTTAAAAAAAAAAACTTTAATAATTAAATATTGTATATGACTGTGATATGGTTCACTGACTTGACAAATCTTTTAAGCTATTTCAATTCATATTCTATGACAACATTACTTCATAATGTTTTCAATTTCAATTTTTTTAATAATAATTATTATTATTATTTAAATATTGCTAAGACTTGAACAATTCTGTAACCTACATCGAATCAAAGTCAAATTGGTATAACCTACCAGCATGCAGGATACTATCATGTGTAAAAAACACAAAAACAACAAAAGCATTGAAATCATGATTATGTTCTCCATGCTACTGAAGAGGAGTAATGGTTAATAGTCTCTTTATGAATCTTTCTCTAAACTTCGGTGACGTCTGAAGTGATTCAGCCTCTCCATCCTCTGCGATGTAATGCCTCACAGTTATCACGAGTGTAAACCAACTCCTGAATCAGACAAACAAGCCTTTAATGAAGCAAGTCAAGTTTCAACTTGGTTCCTAAAAAAGAGCAAATGAAGCACTTGCCCTACCCCGTGACATTTCTGTGACATGATGATCTGGAGCTGGCTGATCGTAGCGCGAAGACTCTGCACTTTCCTGGTGTAAGAACATCTCCGATCTCTCAGACCGTCGAGCAGATGCAGATACGAGCTCATCGTGGACAGCACACACGCGTTCTGACAGAACAAACACAAAACCAGCCAATCAACTGCTTCATAAACAAAGAGGAGTGTGCTGAAAGTCAGCAAGCAAGCTTTAACAGCTGATGCAGGACTCACATGGATGTCGATGTAGAGGTCGGGCAGGTGAGCTGTGCATCTGTGCTGCAGCAGAAAACACATGAGAAACATCAAAGCTCTGCTGTACTCACCTCAGCTCAGCTCAGCTCAGCGTGAATGACTTACAGTTTCGTAGTCAGTCTTGATCTGGGCTGCTCTCTGGGTGATCTCTCTGGCCATGGTCAGTACTTTGGAGTAGCAGGTGGGTGGGATGGGAAAGGGCTGAGCCTGGAGCTCCGGGACGGCCAGAAGCAGGAGCAGTGTGAGAGAGAGCATGCTGTCTGCCGTCTCTCACCAGCACTGCTGCATTTATACACCACAGACATCTTGTGCTCATTACTGAAAATTGCATCATTTATCAATCACTTAGGCTGGAATTCACGTTGCATTTCTCTCAGCCAAGCGTTTTCTGAATATGCACAACATGCAAAACAACACAAAACAGCCCAACAACTGTTAACAATAAAGGATGCATGAATCATTTTAATATTTAGATTTAGATTCATTTCCACCACAAACAAAAGATGTATGCAAAGTCTTTGTAGGGTGTAATGCAAATAAAAGTGCATCATTTAATCATTTCAGTTGTGGAAATGACATTTGTTCATCACAATCTAGGTAATAAATGCATGCATATGCATAAAAGTTTCATAAATCCGTCAATAAATCACAGAATTCTTCTCTGTTGCTTGTAAAGTACAGACAGAATGAAGTGTATTTCACAGAAGTTACATTTTTTTCTGCACCAAAAGTCTCTATAATTGCAGAAACACTCATCCCACAGAATACTGCACTGCACAAAAATGTTTTTATTACTTTAGATGTTTCACTGTTTTTAGCCACAATATCTCATAAATCTTAAAACAAGAAGTTTTCTTGACAAGCAAATGTTGTCTTGTTTTCAGAAAAGAAAAGGCAAAATAAAGTGAGTTTTTGCTTAAAACATGGGGCCAATGAGGTACACAAACCAATGAACTGTAGAAATCTCACATACAGTGCCCTCCACTAATATTGGCACACTTGGTAAATCTGAGCAAAGCTGGTTGTAAAAATAAATCTGCATTGTTTATCCTTTTGATCTTTGGTTCAAAAGAATTTACTAAATTCTAACCTATCATTGAAGTAATTGAAAATGGGGAGAAACACTCATTGTGAAATAAATGTTTTTCTCCAATACTTGCTGACCACAATTATTGGCACCCCTAGAATTTTAATGAGTAAAAAATCTCTGAAGTATAATCCCATTCATATTCACAATTTTGAGCACTCCAGGGTGATTATTAACATCCAGTGATGGTTTCCTGTTTCACAGAAATATATGTATAGGAGGGAAAACAAAGCCCAAAATCCCTTAATCATCAACACAATGAGAAAAACCAAAGAATATATTATTTCTTA
>JAUMHP010000078.1:12394880-12428564 GCA_032361065.1 Enteromius trimaculatus | reverse complement strand
ATGAAGGTGTAGAACCAACTCAAGGATGATCAGAAGAAATGGACAGCACCTGAGTTAAATATATGAGTGTCACAGCAAAGGGTATGAATACTTAGGACCATGTGATATTTCAGTTTTTCTCAAGATTTTGCTATGTCCACAATTCTGTGTTTTTCTGTGAATATGGGATGTTGTGTGTACATTAAGGGGAAAAAATACTTTTTACTACCATTTTAGCAAATGGCTGCAATATAACAGTGAAATATTTAAGGGGGTCTGAATACTTTGCATACTCACTGTATGTGCCTCGATACACATTTTATGCAACACCTTTTTTACGTACCATACTGCATGTTTCACAGAGATATGTCCACTGAGTGGTGCTAAAACACAGGTTCAATATGTGAACCCTGGCACATTTAATATGTTGATATAGGTATGTATTGATTTATAGGTATGTACAGAATTTAAATATATACATGGACTGTTGCTAAAAGTAAATGCTCTATCATGTTGGAAATATGCCCTACACCAAATCCAACCCTAAACCTACCTGATAGTGTTAACTAACTGATATAAAAACACATTTGTTTTGTCATTTCAATTTCTTTTTACACAGATTTGAACTGAAAGAGCTTTTCTTTACTGCTATGCTAAAGATTTTTTGCTTAATCGTGCACCCAGGTTCATTTATGCCATGAGACCAGGTAGGAAATTTTTTACATATTTATATAGATTTATTGTATGGTGAGTTGGTGACTCTTGTCACATTAGCTCTGTGAACATACACACACAAAACTAAATAAACAAATAAAACACGCACATGATTTGGATCTGTAAATGTGTCCCATTGCAGTAAAAATGACTGTTATATATTATTATAATGTTATATATTATTAACAGTATATTAGATCGATTTTTCTGAAAATAAATAAATAGACACAAATACATAAAGTTACATTTCAAGACTGAAAGAGTACCAAATTTGACCTACAAATGAGAATCAGAGGGTTAAGAGCTGTTCAGTCTTTCAGGACATTTCCGTAAAAAGCCCTTTATTTTTGCGACTGTACAGTTTTTGTCCTTTATTATGCCTCAGGTAGACATCTGCTCCTATGCTCAAGAACATCAGTGGGGTTTTCTATTTTGATCTAGGTTGCTTCTGTCGGTACAGATTGATGTCAGTTGCTTTGCTATAATCTGTATTGCTAAAAGCGCTTTATAAATAAAATTGATTGGTTGATTGATTGTTTTCACCAGAGAACACTAAACACTTCTTGTGGCTCATTTTTATGACCCTTAATGCCTCTCCATTTCACACTCATTCAATATTCAATGAATATTTTGTTTCTGTGTGTTGATTTGGATCTGTAAAGTTACACATGTGTATATTATATATCAATCTATATTGATATCTATAATTGAACTGAGAATTACAGTAGTTAAGACAGAATACAACAATACATGTTTTTAGAGAGATTTGCAAACTTGAATTCATGGATTTTTAATCAGTGTTTTTGCATGTTTTTTATTTATTTTTTGAGAACTGCCCCTTTAACCGCTGATAAAGCCCATGCCAAAACATCCATTTGCTTTTGAGTGATAACCTGGCAGATATGTGGAAGGCGAAATGCTTTTTAAGGCCATTCGCTGGGCTTACAGACACACAGCAGTGCTGTTTTTAACCCCTGGAGGGTGTTCGAAAAGCGCTGACTCCTGCAGACCTCACGTCCAGAGGAGGTGCTGTCCACAGCTCACTGGACAGTCGGGCTTTTACTCCCTGAGGAATAAGAGGTATAATACCTCCAGTGCCCCTCTGCAGGAGCCAAGAGCTCTCCATCGTACATAGAGCGCAGAAAAACACTCTCCCTTATCACACGTCAGAGGAATGCTTTACAAGTAATATGAGCTATGTAATCAGATTACTTTACTTTACTAAAGTAGTGCATTACGTTAATCTTAAAGAAAAATGTTTTTTTCAATAAGTAATGCCACTTACTTTCTTTTCTCTTGTGTTGCCATGTTATGAGAAATCAGGAGTAAGTGAGCGTTATGTGTGAACATGATGTAGTTGCGGGAGAGGTTTGACTTTTGTTTTGAAATTATCACTTCCTGTTTCATGACCTCTCTTTGGCCTGGGTGCTTAAATATCTGGTAGTTTTTCCTGTGTGCATGGAGAAAGAGGGTGGGTAGCTAGAGCGCTCACTTTCTGTTGACCTTAGATTTATATTGCTTTATTGCCCATTTTATGCTTTGCCATTATCATTTGCTTTGTTACTTTCATAGTTGGAAATAAAACAACTTTGTTTATGCATCAAAACGCGTCACGGATTTACTCTACTACTCAGCCTCTTAGCGGATATTGGACGCCGCTACACATGATCTTACTGTAGTTCTAGACTAAATATGTAACCCTGGACCACAAAACCAATCTTAAGTGTCAAATATTCGCCTGAATACTCAATAAATAAGCTTTCCAATGATGTATGGTTTGTTAGGACAATATTTGGCAACTATCTAAAATCTTAAATCTGAGGGTGCAACAAATCTAAATATTGAGAAAATCACATTTAAATTTGTCCAAATTAAGTTCTTAGCAATGAATTACAAATCAAAAATGTTTAGGTATATTCGCAGTAAGAAATTTACAAAATATCTTCATGCAAACATGATCTTAATATCTTAAAAATCTTTGGCATAAAAGGAAAATGTATAATTTTGATCCATACACAAAATATACCCATGCTGCTGATCACTGCTGCTGTCCTCCAGGGACACATTTCAACATGTATTTTACTCATCTCACCAGCACAAACATGGATTCAGTGTTCCTCAAAATCAATAAAAACACTACAATTCCAAAATCAGAATATGATATAAACCTGTAATACCTAAATATTCTTTATGTATTTATTCCCGGTTTATTACCCAATGTGTTTGCTTCTGACCTTTGATGGTCCAATAATAAATAATGACTTTATATAAATGTAACTTTTTTTTTTTAACTGCTGAAGAGTGTTGAACTTCCTTTCCGGTCCTATTCAGCTTCAGAGAGCTGCGTTCTCTACTGTACAGATGTGAACTTACAGTACATTTTCCAAGGGCTTTTACATTTACCAAACATGACACTTTTTATATTAAAAACAAACAGGCAAGCCCATCCCAGATGAAAAAAAACACGTTTATCATAAAAATAACTATTGCAACTTGTTACCTTTTAAAAAAACGTAACACAATATTGTAACGCATTACTTTCAAAAGTGCTCTAACTTTCTCTGTGAACCACTTTGGCAGCTTGGTTTTGCTTAAACTGGTCTATCAGGAGCTCTGAAACTGACAGGATCTTTTTATACTAAAATAACCTCTTATTGTATGTCAAAATACCAATTTGACTCGATTTCTTAATTCACAACTCCTTTAAAAACAGAAGGCTGCAACGGAACAGCTATGAATACAGATGAGATTGTTACTCTGCAGGAAACTCTTTGGTCTTCTCTTTATCACTGATGTCCTCTGTCGGTGTGTAAATAATGCAGCTGCTGCGTGAAGGTGTTTTACATTCATATCAGCACTGCACACATCCACAGCATCTACTCTCTCTGTGATATAGGCACACATACGCATAACCCGTCTGCCCCGGTTCATTCGTGCACTGCAGCCGATCTTCATCAAGGTGAACGGCTGACTTTGTCCTTTTCGCTCCAGTCACTTATTTCATCCGAAGCTCAGCGTCGTCTCATTACCAGGAACAAGTCGAGGAACTGCCCCACAAATCAAGCCAAAGCGCTTTATTAGGCCCCAAAAAAAGGAAGAAACAGATTTTGGAAGGTGCTGTTAACTTGCCCCAGTTTTTCAACACATTAATAAAAGTTAAGGAAAAGTAAGTGCATCCAAGATCAAGATGATTCAAAATATTTTTAAGACTAGCTCTGGGTTCAAACCCGTAGTCACATTGCCAATCGGGGAGCAATTTTAGTATACTCTCTGATGGGTCGTATTGTACAAACAACCTACAGTATATGGGCGCATTAGTTGGAAGAGAGGTTGATCTATCTATATCTAATTATAGATATCATAATGGATGAAATATGAATGAAACAAGAACTTTTAACCTGGTTGTATCCAATCTTCTGGACATGTATTAAAATAAATAAATACATAATTAAATAATTAACTATTTGAATATTTTTAAACATACCATTTCAGAAAACGTGTAATACAAAACAGTTTCCCTAATGTACTTTAATTAATCAGGAGAGAGTAAATTGGTATTTATTAACAAAAATATTTAGCGTCTCTAGTGTGTGCCAAATTTTTGTAGTGTTTTATGGTTTTAATTTAACTTCAACTAGTTTAAATCTAATGACATGTGTATCTTACCAAATTAGATGTAATATCTTTATAAATATATTGTCAGTTCTCTCAAAAGTACTTGTAAATAATCACCATGTCAATCTATCTGATCACACCGCACTTAACCCCCTGGTTAACCCCTCTTCTTTTAACCCTGAGAGAAGAAATGCTTCACTCTTGTAATTTAGAAGCAGGGTTAAGACTTTTTACTGGAGTGTTTGCTGTCTTAACCCCACATCGTGGTTGCAAACTTTTGCTACAATATTGTAGCTTGTTGCTAATTATATTATAATACATGCTTTGCATTTGCCTTACTTGTTTTGTCTTGACTTGTGAAGTCTCTTATAAGCATGAAAATGAACTATGTTTATGACTCAAGACTGATAAAAATAGCTAGAGAAGGGCTGGAACTGTACACATTGTTCAGTGTTGTCAGTGCGTTGTTTCTCTGTGTTTCAGAGTAATTATTTACACAGCTGAGGTGATTTCCTCAACAACAACAAAAAACATAAATCTAAGTGCTAGAAAACAAGATGGCATCATGAATGTCACATCCTGTACTTCCAGTCCTGCTCCGACTGAGCAAATGCCATTGAGATGAATGGCAATGCTAACGGACAGCTTTCTCCAGATATCATAGACGGGGCGGATTTAGTGAATTTGGGGCCTAAGGCAAACACAGGAACAGGGCCCTATATTTGCACACATTTACTGTTATTTGCTGCGGCACAATGGTGCCACATAGTTATGTCCAGTGTTTCTGCATTTGTCATGCACATCTTATTATGGGATTCTTTCGTTAACATTTATTCATTTAGCAGACACTTTTAATCTTTCATGTTGCAGACCACAAAATAGCAATTAATTTACAGTATAAAATTATTATTACTTATTATATTTAATGACACAACCCTGTTTAGGCAACATTTTCGCTTTTACTATATTTTGATGTATCATTGATACTGTTTCTGTTGTCATAAAACGGCTTAGTGACTGAATAGTTATTAAAAAAACAACAACGCGTGTCCTTGCTTAATGCGCATCTCCTGTATGAAAAGCATTTTGGGGGCCCCTTGGCTTTTCAGACGGGGTTTGCCTAATGGGTAAGTCCGCCTCTGATCATAGACCTTGCAGGCATTGATTTCACGAAGCAGTATGTCCCATGTTTTCAGCAGTGAGTTCTTTCCCATCACCAGCAAAACAAATGCTTGCTAGTATGCAAATAAGGATACAATTAGACCATCGATCTCTGGCATCAGCCTCAGTGTAACCACTTTCATTTAAAGCAAATGAATCTTTTTATTTGCTTGTGTTTGTGTTTTGTCGTCTCGTGTTAAATACGGTAGTGTACAGTATACGGTTTAATGTTGGATTTTTCTCTCTTTGCAGGTCATGCTCACCTGACAGATTTTAACATCGCTGCTATTGTGAAGGAAGACTTAAAAGCCACATCTATTGCAGGGACAAAACCATACATGGGTAAGAGCTTTCATGCTTCTCTTCAACACTGCTTTATTTGTGTGATTAAACACAACGTCAGTGAAAATTTCCTCATATTTTTTTACAGTGTCAGTAACAGTTGTACAGTTATGTTAAATGCACAGGTAAGTCACTTGCACAGTTGAGGAAACTGAAACAGAAGCCATTTACCTTATTAGAATTCAGTGAACCGTCAAAAGTAGTTTGAAAAATACAAGCAATTGCTTTAATTCTGCTTTCACAGCATATTGTAATGTGGCAAAATGCAATATGTTGCTTATCCTAATACATTCAGTAATGAATTACACAAATAATGTAAGTGATAGCATATTTTCCATTTAAAACAGCAACATTTGAGGAAAAATATGAGTAGGTGGCATTAGTTTTATATTAATAAATATTTAGCAGCTTCTTACCGTGTTCTCTTTCACCGTTAAAACTGAAACATTGCATTGAAATTCGCTCTGCTTCTGCGAACAGCAAAGGATATTTAAATGAAATATTGAATTACACACTACAGTTCAAATTATAATCAAGTAACGTACTTTACATGCTTTAGCTTGTTAGTAAATACATCAAAATACGTGTTCTTCTTTAAAAAAATGTAACAAAAATGTTTTTAAGATAAAAATGTATATTTTGACATCACAACAGGATGTAGAAAAATGTGTTAAGAATCATGAAAGTGTACAAATACACTCTTTCTCATGTATTATGAGAAGCGAGTGTAATTAACATCAGCTCAATCTCATATTCACAATAAAACATTCGTTTGAATGTCTTCGTTTGAAAGTATCCTTTCATCTCTTAAGGGTCATTTCTGATGGCAATGCTCAGGGAATTTGTTGGCTGTGTATTACAAGCTTTTGATGAAAGTAAAAATTACTTCCTTGTTTACAACCCTGTTTCTTTCAAAATAAAAGTCTTTTCTGCGGACTCACTCATAAAAAATCTCTTGTCACCATCTAACAGTGGAATAAAGTAATTAAAATCATCACCACACAAACCATTTTCAAAAACAATGATAATTAAATACTACTATTATATATATATAATATATTTTATTAACCCTTAATATTTAACAAACAACAACGATTAAGAAAGCTGCTGAACAATTTTGTCAAAATTACAAAAGCTAAAAATTTAATTAAATCAAAATTATAAAGTGTATGAGAGCTTATAGTTATATAAAACATCATGAGACTTTGCTGAGTTATCAAGAGATAACTGAGACAAAAACCTGCCCATTAGATTCACCCAAAACAAATGATGTCTTATGTTTGATAATATGTTGTTTCTTTAAAAACAAAACGCAAAGGACCAGAAAGTAGCTTGTAATTAGCATAGTTTTTTTTCACCAGTGCTAATATAAAAATAAAAGTGATATGATATATAATAGAGTCAAAACGATGAAACATAATCAGCTGTTGTTTTGTCTGTTGTTGCAGCCCCAGAACTGTTTGAGTCATTCGAGGGAACACACCCGGGTTACTCTTTCGCAGTGGACTGGTGGTCTTTAGGGATCACTGCATATGAGCTTCTCCGTGGACAGGTGAGCATCTCTCAACCACCTGATAAGAGATTAGTAGCACAAGAACCATGGTGAGCCATATTAGCTAATGTAACCCTGCTCATGTACTGCTGAGAATCAACCTGAACAAGAAATAGATGTTTCATCGGCTGTCGGTTTGACCTCTCTAGAGGCCGTACATCATGCGCACCAACACACCAGCCAATGAGATCCTGCAGACTTTCCACAAAGCTCACCCCTGTTACCCCGCCACCTGGTCTACAGGGATCAAATCTCTCTTACGACAGGTAACATTAATCATACGAACTGTAGAAATGCTTTATTTATCTGACAATTACAGACACGTTTAGGATCAGTCATGATCTAGTACTGTATGAAGCATGTAGCGTGTTTGCTTCTGCTGTCAGCTGTTGTGTGTAGACGCTCAGAAGAGGATTTCCAGTCTCTCGGAGCTCCAGGACCTAGAATACCTCTCTGATGTCAACTGGGAGGCTGTGCTTAACAAACAAATCCCACCTGGCTTCCTCCCTAATGTAAGTATATACACACACACTGCACATAAAGGGACACATATTCCAGACATGAATGATTTGAACTGAGATATGGATATACGCTTTAAAGAAAATGTTACATTACGTTACGACTGACAAATGAGAACAACAGCAATCAAAACACAAAAACAGGAAGATAGAATACAGAAAAAGGAAACCTGGTGTTTTTAGGGAAACTAGTAGATAGAATAGAAAAATGAAAGATAGTGTTGGTTTTCCAAGAGGGTCATGTGTATGTGTGTGTGTTTAAATAAAAATAAGACAGATGGATAAAATAGAATTAGAATAGAAAGTGATAGAGTTAGAGGGTCAGATAAAGGTGTTTCTTAAGGACTGGGGCGGCTCATTCCAGCAGGAGGTAGCAGTCACAAGTCTGTGAAAGTGATATTGTGAGGCACATTGGATGGCACAATAATGCAACGTTCATTTGCAGAACACAAGCTTAGCTCTAAAGTAATACATTTTAGGGGTGTGGAGCCAGAGGCGGTTTTGTAGACAAACATTAATGCCTTGAACAAAAGTTCAAGCCCAAATGAGTTTCCTTCTTCCATTGAATACACAGAATGTTTAGAAATTTTGAATGCTTGATTTTAATAATTGTGTAAATCTTGCATACGTTCATTGAATTAATAAAACAGAAATTCTACGCTGTTCATGTTCACTACATATCATATAAATTTACAATACAATAACAGCGGTAAGTCTTCCTAAAAAAAATAGCAATAATTCAGGTGCTCACAATAATACAGACATTCATAAAAGCATGAGGATCGAGGGTTTTCTCAATGCTCTGCTTACAGAGTGCCTTTGCAGGGTCAGCTGGTTTAATTTACGATACGCTTGGCAAACATTGTGCAGATTTATGATGATTGATCTGGACTGAGAGGTTTTCATGCAGTGAATCTTGGGAGCAAAGTGTCCATCAGTTAAACTCTACAAAAACATACATTTCAGAAGCCTTTTTTAAATGTGATTCTGAACGTGTTTTTTTGTTGTTGTTTCTACATCCAGAGTGACCATTAGCATTATTTATGCCATTTGGAAAGCAGTGCAAAAACTGGCTGTGATCTGAGGAAAGCTCTGGCATCATTTTAGCCACTTACCTGGATATTTTGCAATCTATGCATATCTAATGTAATGACATGTACTGTAGATATTTTGAAGTTTAAGTATCTGAACTCTTTTCCACATACTGTACATTTTTGTTTCTCCTCTAAGCCCAGCCTCCTGAAATCGATCTGGGTCGATTTGTACAAAGCTTGTCTTTCTAAAAAAAAAAAAAGCCAGGTGTGCTATGATTGGCCAGCTATGCAGTACACTGTGACTGGCCGAATACCTCAAGTGGTTGGTGGAAATGTTACACCTCTTACCACAACGTGATGCTGCGTCTGGCACTATGACACCAGAACATTAAAACACATTACAAAGCAGACATTTGTTGATCCAGTGGAGACGTAATTACTGATGATCATGACTTAGTTCTGTGTTTTTACACGCGTTGTTGCGTCACGCCTCGTAAACATAACACTAAGTCTGCATTCGTGATCGGAGAAACAACAAACAACATGCACTACCCTTCACTGCTCAAAACTCACGTTTAAATAGTTCAAGAGTTCACGCTTTCCTCACAGTGAATGAATTTAGTGCTGTCTGGGGAGCCAGCCGGGAGAACGACGAAATCCAAACCCTAATGATTTGAACCCTAGCGAGGGCAAGAGTTCGGTGTTCGGCTCGATCCCCGACTGCCCCCCTGGAAAGCATGTTTTCTCTTTATATAAGTGTTAAAAACTATAATAATAATAATTCATTATCTGCAAGTAGTTTAAAAATAAGCAATACTTTTAAGCAGTACTTTAATTCTACTAAATGTGCATTTAATCGGCCTTCTTTACAAGGGTGTAAATGAAGTACTGAAAGAGTACTTGGCAATAAATGTACGTCGTACAGTATGTAAATGAGTGTTTGTGTGATGGCAGAGACGGAGACTAAACTGCGACCCTACATTTGAGCTGGAGGAGATGATCCTGGAGTCCAAACCACTGCATAAGAAGAAGAAGAGGCTGGCGAGGAAGACGAGGGAGAGTGGCTCTGATGGATCTCCTCAGGTAGTACTTCAGGACATAACAGTCACGCCACAGTCTTATGCAACAAGACATAAAGCAACTGTAGTCCTGTTTATTACATTACCATGTTTCCCTTGGGTTTTCTGCAGTAGCTCGCTTCTTTGTTTGTCAATATGAGTCATTTCTCTGAGGGGTTTGTGCAATGGGAGATCAGAATCATTGACCTTTAGAAACATGAACTTTTTCATTTTGCACAGTGATTTAATTGCTCACTGATCTTTTGTTTTTGTTTTGTTTTTAAAGATACATTATACAGAATTTAAATGGTAAAGAATCAATATTGAGTTTAATTTGAAAATTTTTCAAACGTATTCAATTGCAATGTCATTTCAAATGCTAAAGGATTATTAGGAACACCATACTAATACGGTGTTTGACCTTTCACCTTCAGAACTGCCTTAATTGCTGAAATGTCGGCCCATATTGATAGGATAGCATCTTGCGGTTGATGCAGATTTGTGGGATGCACATCCAGGGCACGCAGCTCCCGTTCCACCAAATCACAAAGATGCTCTATTGGGTTGAGATCTGGTGACTGTGGGGGTTATTTTAGTACAGTGAACTCATTGTCACGTTCAAGAAACCAATTTGAAAAGATTGGAGCTTTTTGACATGGTGCATTATCCTGCTGGAAGTAGCCATCAGAGGATGGGTACATGGCACTGTCTGTAAAGTGTGTCAGGAAAACATCCCCCACACCATTTCACCACCACCAGCAGCCTGCACAGCGGTAACAAGGCATGATGGATCCACGTTCTCATTCTGTTTACGCCAAACTCTGACTCTACCATTTCAATGTCTCAACAGAAATCCAGACTCATCAGACCAGGCAACATTTTTTAGTCTTCAACTATTCAATTTTGGTGAGCTCGTGCAAATCGTAGCCTCTTTTCCTGTTTGTAGTGGAGATGAGTGGTACCCTAAGGTGGGGTCTTCTGCTGTTGAGCCCATCCGCCTCAAGGTTGTGTGTGTTGTGGCTTGACAAATGCTTTGCTGCATTGCTCGCTTGTAACGAGTGCTTATTTCAGTCAAAGTTGCTCTTCTCTCAGCTTGAATCAGTCGGCCCATTCTCCTCTGACCTCTAGCATCAACAAGCCTTTTTAATTTTACTTTTTGTATGAAATGTCTCTTTCGTCCAAACTAACCACATTCAGTATAAATTAATAATAAATTATTATTTAGTTTCTAACTGTAACATTTAACATGCAACTAAGAGTCAGAAAACATTCCATTTAGTGCCACACTTATTTTTCTTATAGTTTTTTCAATAATACATACGGTTTTGAAAAGTATGCCAAAGAGTACTTCAAAGTAAGAAAGAGAGAAAGAGCTGGAGCTAGTGTTGTACGTGCACATTTTCTGAAGCAGTGAGGATCAATACAGTATGACCAGTTCTGCCCTGTACAGTATCTTCTGTTTCTCTCAGCTCTCCTCCCACTGACTCCATCTGTCCTGACCGCCTCTCACTCCTCTCCTCACACTGAAGTTTGTAATGTATGGAGAGATGAGCCCAATTCAATCACAGATAAATGCAGCGGAAAATTGAACTCTTGTTGTGAGAACAAAATAAAGAGAAGCATCCCACAGTGACTGCTTCCCTTCCTAGAGTTTGCTCGCTGTCCAGAGGAAACATTACTGTTTGTTCAGTCTGTGCTTCATACTGATTATTAGGAATATCACATCGTTACAACCAGTGTTGGGGAAAATTATTTTCAAAAGTAATGCGCAATATATAATCTTGCACTATAATCTAAAAAAAAGATCTAATTACGTTACTTTCTATGAAAAGTAACATGCTACTTTTGCCTTACTTTTCGTCATCTGGGCTGGGTTTGCTTGTTCTTTTTTAATATGAGAAGTTAAATTTTTTGGCAAAGGTAAAAGCCGTTTTACACCACAAATGAAATGAATAAGTGTTAGGTTGGGAAAAGTAAATCTGTACAGTAGAGGACACAGCTCATGTCCTTCTGGATTGCATGAAGAATAAGACGCACCAGAGGAAAGTTCAACACTCTTTTAAGTTATTTATGGTGGAATTGGATCATCGAAGGTCAGCAGTAAAAACACTGCTTATGGGATTAAATACATAAAGGATATGTGTTATTTAACATATAAGATGCAGCGTGTGACAATGACAACTAGGGGTTGAAATAAGTACCGCAGTCTATAATCAAAATATAGTTTTTCCCGCCGGCTCCTCCTCAGTCTCAGCGTCCAGATTGAGGACATGCAACACGGATAAGCACAACTGAAAATGGAATCAAACCGTACTCTATAAACCGATGAGCTGATATCTAATATGTCTGTGATCATAGGGCTTTGAAGACAAGCTGGCAACCCAGGCTGTCACTGGCAGTGGGCGGAGTCACACAGACCAAAACAAAAACACACATTCTGACACAGAACATACATTTTTAAAGCAGTGTTATGATCACACCATTCGACTGGTGCTCATTGTCGGATTTCACATAGAACTACCGGTTTTCTCCCAATAAGTTGATATACAGCCCATTAAAATAATGCTGTAAATAAGAATCTGAAAAGAAAGAAGCTTAAAATAAATAGTTTAACAAGCGTGATTAAATCTAACCACCCCTATAGATTTCAATTGAGTTTCATTTTCCATAATCTGTGACAGACAGAGGTACATCTTGGCGGCAGGGATTTAAATCTTTAACGAGACTCAAATTGGGGCAGAGTTTTGGCAAGATTCAGCTGTCTTTAGTCAGAGACCCCTGTCTAAAACTAACGTCAAAGCTCAGTTCTTAAGATCTTCGTTCACAGAACATGAAAAATCTCTTCACTCTAAAAGCCTGCACGTCTGGCTTTCTTCTGCGACACACACCGTAATGTGAGCAGCTTGTGACTGAATTTCTAAAGAGCTTTTTATTGGATGGCGTGCGAAGGAGGTCTCTGCTGGATTGTAGCATGCTAAGCATCAGTCACGCTTACGCGAGGAAATCCCTGCGCTGGTGGAGTTTCTGGAGTAAGCACTAAACACTCGACACCTGCTGACTCCTGCCTCATCACACCCAAACCCATGACTGCACACATTCACACCCGCAGCAGCTCTGCCGTTTTGCTTTGCAGTACACATCTTGTGTTATACTGGAGACGTTTATGGCCCTCTAATGCTCAATTCATGCTGTCTCTAGACAGACTTTAAAGCATCAGCTTAAATCTGATGCACATCGCAGCTTGTTCTGGACAAAACATCCACTTCTAGGATCAGGATGAGCAATCATAGTTGTTTTTCTTGGTCTTGTTTGGTCCGGCTCAATTTTACTTCTTAATTACTGGAGGTTTACATATGATGCAATTTTAAAGATTTGTTTAATATTGAACTGGAAATGAGGTGCTGGGCGTCCGGCCAGAGGAGAACTGGACCCAACTAAGCCTGGTTCTCCCAAGGTTTTTTTTCTCCATTCTCTCATGGATGGGGTTTTGGTTCCTTGCCGCTGTCGCCTCTGGCTTGCTTAGTTGGGAAACACGATTTCCAGTGATTAATTCTCGTCATTATACATTACCATCAC
This sequence comes from Enteromius trimaculatus, assembly GCA_032361065.1. Taxonomy (NCBI): domain Eukaryota; kingdom Metazoa; phylum Chordata; class Actinopteri; order Cypriniformes; family Cyprinidae; genus Enteromius; species Enteromius trimaculatus. The sequence goes on along the minus strand of JAUMHP010000078.1, from coordinate 12,415,015 downwards.
TCTGTTGTTCTATTTGATAATGTTCAGTGCTTTGCTCCAATCTGTATTGTTAAACGCGCTATAGAAATAAAAGTGACTTGACTTGACATAGTTTTTGTGTAACCTGTAAAATCTGATGTAAAACGAGGAATACAGAATCTTTATTCTTTACTACCTTAAACATTTATGTAGTTTACTATTCAATCCAAGTAAGGTCAAAACAAGTCACTTAATTTATAGCGCTTACAGATTGTTTCAAAGCAGCTTAATGGTATTAAACAGGAAATTCAATTACTGACCAATAAAATACTTTAGAGCTTGACATTGCTAGAAAAAGATGTGTTTCACATCAGATTTCAATGTCATACTTTTACATTATCTTCATATGCAGTATTCAGGTTTGCCAAGACCAAATAACAATTTATTTTTAGCTCGCTTGTTTTATTTGACCTGTTTTGCATTATTTTTTTCAAGATTTCAGTCATTTTGTACATCCCTAGAAGTGCACTTTAAAAATATTCTAATTTGACAAGAAATATTTTTTTTAGATGCACACATATAATTACACATATAATTTAATAGACTGTAAAAAAGGAAAAAAATCCATACCAATACCATACCACTTTTTTCACTATTATTGTTTTATTGGCATTTTTCCTGTATTTTGAAATTTGCGCTTCATTGCATTGTGTTTTAGGGGTAACACAGATGTCTGTAAAATTAATGGATCATTTTGTGTCAGAAATAACCAGTATATTTTTCCTGCTTGTCCCTCAAGTGACCCGAGCTGAAAGTCAGAAAGTGAAATAAAAATCTATTGGAGTTGCTAAATACCTGCATACCTGTAAAAAAAAAAGTCTGTAAAATTTACGGTAAAGACTCGCCAAATGTTAATGTTGTTGAAGTCATGTGACTGTGGCGTACAGTAGTTGTAATATTTATGGTAAAAAACAGCTGTAAATTATGCTAACAACCTTTTAGGTTTTACAGTTTTAAGTTAAATTTACAGTTAAATACTTTCATTACTTTCATAATTTCATTAATTGATATAATGTAAATATATTGTAAATATATTTGTATCTTTGAAATAGACTGATAAGCACTAAATACTGGCGGTGATGAGAAAGTCACATGATGAACCAAATCTTTTGAACATACACCGAAGGAGCTCAGAGTCATTCACACAAACACTAAACACCATCATGGTAAGACTCGATAAACTGAAATATGCAATAAACATTCATTTAACAACATTACATGTGACACAAAAAAACTATGAAGAAACAGTTATTTCAAAGAAAAAACACCAAATTCAAACTAAATTTAAAACGCGATGCAGGGAATTTTTTCGTTTACGGATTTTCCCTGTAAATTAACCATTTAACAGGTTTTTACTGTATCATTTTCGCAGTTTTTACCATTTTGCATTGGTCTGTGTTAACTAATTTCTGATGAAATGCGTGACTCAGACGGCTGTAACAGTTTCCTGGTGAAAGGGAAAGCTCGGATGCTTGCTTTGGGGTCATGAAGAGCTGTCGGCGTGAATGCTCCTGAAGACCTCTTTCTGCGGCCCTGTCTGCTTTCTGACAGCCTGCTGTTGAAGCACCTGTAGTCTGCGACAAATCTGTAAGACAGCAGAGCAGTAGGGCAAACTCATCGTCTGGAGGCTTCAGTCAAACTGAGAACACTTCTCTCAGACTGCGATGACCTGACAACACAACACAAAAGTCCCCATAAATTCACACTTCAGTGACTTATGAGCCATTTCAGCTGTATAGTCATCCAATGTAAGTGTGTTTTTGAAGATGGAAAGCCAATGAGACAAAACAGCAGGCTGACATACATGCAAGGACTTACTTAAGTGGGCAGGAATATGCAAATGATTCCTTTTGACGGCCACATGAAACGGCTCGGGACTCGTTTTAAAAACAGTGACTCCTTTTGCGACACAATAACTTTATAGACGATGCACTTTCAGATTTGACACTTTGAAGAAGTCTTCATTGACTTCGAGCTGAGTTACACACTGCATGAAAGATCATTTACAAAAACACATAATAGGAGCACTTTAATGAATTAACATGAACAAACAATGATGCATTATCTTTGTTAACCTTATAGTTGAATGAAAACACAGTTGATCATGGTTTGTTTACAGTGCATTCATGTTCACAAACAACTTTAGATTCGTAATGCATTAATAATGACAAATGCTGTAAAATAAAATGACAATAATTAAAATGCTGAAATGAACATAAACTGAGATGAATTAATGCTGTAGATGCATTGCTCATTGTGAGTTCATGCTAACTAATGTCTCTAAATAACATTACATGAATTACATGAATTACACAGTGCAATTTCAATTTAAAACAAAGAAAGAAAAAAAAACTGTGGTAAAAGCAGTTATAAGACATGAACTGTAAGCTATATTTGACCTCACACTCTTTTCCACGAAAGCGAACAAAAAAATAAAATAAAAAAGTGAAAGTTGACTATATTGCATTATTATAGAGTGTTTATATGCTGGTCACAGCCCTGCTTCACATAGTCATATTTCACGTCAAACTTTATAATAACTCATTCTTTTCATTCGATCACACAGAACGGACAACTCCAGCAGCGCTTAGAGACTGTCCAAAGAGATTTCATCGTCTTCAACAGAGAGAAGTAAGACATACTTTCACTATTCGTCATCAGTCATATTCAGTTTCATGCGTACAGTAAGTCTCAATCTCAACTAAATATAACTTCTATGGTTTTAGTAGTAAATAAATAAGACAGTAATTCATTCAAATGCAGTTCTATATGTTATATATGTGTTATGAACACACTGAAAAATTGCAGGAAAATGTTTTAAAAAGTTCTTTTTTATATATCATGTTAGTCACATGCATTTTTGAGTTATTTTTATAAACATATAACATATAAATAAAGGTATCTAATTGTAAGTTTTACAAAAGCTTTACATGCAATCACCCTATCAAGTTAAATCATATTAAACCGCAATGCACAATAAAAAAACAATCATTTTTTAAGCTGTCGGAATTAATTAAAAGGCACTGTTAAAATATTTGTATCGTTGTATTTGTGTGTTTTGTTTTGTTTGCTGTTGTTGTTGTGTTTATGTGATTTCTATTTCTCAGTAACTTAACAGTTATTTTAGCACATTGAGTAAATGAGAAATGTTGCTTTGGAAAGTAGCAGGGTTTTTTTCCAGTTCACTGCAATAACCTTGCCTTAAGGTAACAGCTTCAGATTTGAACACTGTCAAACTTTAGCGTGACTGGATATGTTGTCCTTTCTCTGTTTTGGAGGTTGAGGAAAACCAGAGCAGACGCTCAGACAAACAACCTCAATGCAGAAGAGACACATAAAGCCATTCAAGATGGACAGAACAACAACGTCCAGCAGTGTTTATCAGGCTAACATCCGGACCCTCTTTCTCTCCGAGCTACCGGCAGACGGCCCTGGACCCCAGCAAATGCATGAAAAAATCCACGGCGGGTGATTGAGGATGGAGCTGGTGTGACCCTCGTGAATGCACAATCACACGTACAGAGAGAGAACCGGACCATGATGCTCTCTGCACCTGGCTGTGGAATGTGTGCCTTACTAGTTTAATGGATTTCTCTAATGGGTTTGGAGGCACGTGAAGATTTACCGCTGTCTGATTCAGCGAGTGAACGGACTCCAGCCGCTCTCTGTGATTTATAAAGCTGCGCTTCTGAACATACACATGCAGAGAACAGGATGTGAAGATACTCCTTTCAGCTCATTATGCCTCTGTGATTGATTCAAACCATGTGAACCTGCAGAAAACATGCTTTATTTGGCTTCTTTGTTTCTGTAGCGTTGTTGGAGAGTCACGTCATGCTGCTCAGTAAGATATGGACCACGGTGTACGGATCCAATAATAATAAAATTATTTAATAGCATCATCTGACAAGTGTAAGGTTTGCACGGCCCTAGAATATTCACACGTTTGGCTCATTTATGAAAAAAAAAGTTGGTAAAAATTGTGCCTAATTTTCTGATAACATAAAAAAAGTGGAAATTTGGCCCGCATTTGAAATGACACATTGCATTGTGTTTTAGAGCTGGAGACAATGCTGATAAACGAAATCATAATGTCCTTTTTTACAGTAACTTTTCTGAATCTTTATCAACAGTGCAGCTATTATTTTAATGTTTGCTAAAAAACAATACAACAGCGAATCGATATCGCCACCTAGTGGTCAGGTGAATATTAAATATCACAGATAATCTATCCACAATACTGTTAAACAACCAAAACAATTCTGAGAGTTTAAGCCACGGGGTGATTGCAGGTAAAGTGATCAGGATTGATACGTGTTAATAAATCATGCGCTTTTAGGATGCAGACTCACTTTAGTCAAAAAAGCAATGCCCCACTTCAACTGAAAGCATTTTTTATGAAGCGCATGATCTAAAAAAATGTTTATTGGTATATACCAGGCAAATAACACTTTATATGAAACATATAACATATAAATAAAGGTATATGTTGTACAATATAAAGGTAAATAAAGGTATGTGTTGTGTCTAATTGTACATTTTACAAAAGCTTTACATGCAATCACCCTATCAAGTTACATATAAATCACTTGCTTTATGTATTATTGTAACTGTTATGGTAATATTAGTAAATATTAGTAATATTTCACTTTTTATTAATAATCTCAAGAGAAATGTCCCTCTTCCCTCACAGGCTGGTGATGAAGACTTCAGACGCTCTCTGCTGTGTGCTCATACTTCCCTGTGTAACGTATGTTTCAGCAGTTCTGAATTGTTGATGAATATAAAGAGCAGCTGAAAAAATCATTCACAGGCGGTCAGTTGTAACTTCTGTTTATTGAGGAGCAAACGTTGCACATCACGCGTTCATTTTCACCTGCTTTTTTTGACTCGGATGTTAAAAAATAAGAAAGGTAATACAATCGAACCTACATAAATATAATAAACAACCCATTCCACATCAAACAGCTGCTGTTATCTGGGGCATATCTAACATACAGTATGTTGAACTGTCTTTTTCCTTTAACTGAGAGCTTTCCTACCAACGTCACGTGAAAGATTTAGATATCAAAAACTTAATACTTTTTGAGTGATTTAAGAAAAGACATTGTAGCACCTGTTGATCATCCTTCAATAATCTGATCTTGAACTGAAACGCAGAAGGTGAATACCTTTATTTATTATTGACTGAAGTTCAGCGGATGCGTAATGTTTCGGGTAGGTATCTTCAGTGAGACGGATAATGAAAGCAGTACAGTATGTGAATGCATGTAAATCTATATCATTGCATGTATTTTCCTTAACATTCAACTTTTATTATACTTCGAAAAGAAGAAAAAAACCGCTCAACACTTTAACATTTACAAAGTAACGTTAACTAGCATAATCACAGCTGATGTACGCAAATAAAGCTTATGAGGGAATACAGACGAAGCCCTATGAAACACGCCACAGTAGTCCTTCCTCGACCGAAAGTTTCCTTTCATAAACATCGCAGACCATCCAAACCAAAAGTTTTTTTTTACGGTAATTCTAATGTCTTCTAATTGAGTTAATCTAAACACACGAATGAACGTAACGCTACACTAAATGCTTTGCTTTCTCGGAGGTGGACTACTGATCTTCAGTCACTCAGCAGGAGGAAATCATGGAGGGTAAGGCATGAGTTCAGTGTTTTACGTTTCCTGACTAATCACCTTACTTCTACACGGCTGATTTGATCCTGGCCTCTCTCTTACATGCTCTTTACGTTTAACTAAGGGAGGTGATGTTGGAGCGGCCACCAGGAGGCACAACGATGCGTCTTCCTGCCGGTCTGATCGGGGCTTCCTCAGGACCTACGGAGAAACAGAGAGATAAAAACAGCCTTCATTAACACGCTTTAAGCCATTCAGACTTTGATGAGGGAAAGAACTCCTATCTGATGAATGAGAGTGAGCTGCGCTTCATCCATCTCTAGATTACTGACTCACTGTACTCTCAGTGAAAGTTTGCTTTGCCATAACTAATGTGAAGTACATTCAATTCAGAATTTAAATGTTTAGAAATGCATCAGATTCTGACCAGGAAGTTTTTTGGTGTACCTCTATTACTCAAGAAACACTGAATAAAATACATAATGTACACACACACACACACACACACACACACACATATATATATATTTTTTATCATTTTTTTAGGTTGTGCTAAAGTATATATATTTTTAAAACTTATTTTCACATATTCTTATGCACTAAGAGGAAATGCAGACTTTTGCTTTCAGAACATGTTTGTGTCAAGCCTGTTACTGAGCATGTGGGATTTTTGTTTTATGAATTTTTATGCATGTTTCTATAGAGGCCTGTTTCTGCCACAAGATGATAACATTTTTTAAAAAAAGTTAAATCCAACTTTTTTTCTCAAAATTGAGACTTTTTCTTAAGAATTGTTAGATCTAAAGTCACAACTGTAGAATATAAATGTGCAGATCTAAAAGCATTGTGAAATAAAAACGACTTTTTTGATTTTTTATTCCGTGGCAGAAAGAACTATAGAAAATATATCATTGGGAGATTAAGTGAGCTGTAAGCAAGAAAAAGTCTTAATGCATTACACTCTAGAAATAACCATACATTTTATGGATTAACACATCTGATGCATTTCATCTACGCATTTGTCTTTTATCCCAAGCGAACTACATTGCTTTCAGGATTTTTTGATTGTTTCAGTCTAGGCATTCCCTGGGAATCAAGCTCATGATCTTGGCACCGCTACTATAGCAGCATGTTCTGTTATTTCAGCTACAGGAACGCCTTCATCCCACTATCTGCCAGAAAATCATTCCCATCAATATCATGCCATAAAGAAGTCTGCTGTCTGAAGCATTACCTGACAGCGTGAAGCCGGACTGGTGCAGGTTCCTCAAAGGGGCTTTGGTGGGTGAGGTTCGGGTGGAGGCCGATGGAGTGCCGCCCCTCGACATGGGTGAGAACTCAGACACGGGGCCGTCATACATGCCTCTGGGGACCGCCTTCAGAATGGCCAGCTTGAGGAGAAACACACAGTGCTTCAGTTTAATACGGGATCGAGCAGCACACCATTCACACAGGAAGGCGGTTTGGGATTTTTTGTAATTACATCCCATGGATGCATTTATCCTCGTGTGGGTTGTTTTTGGCAACTGTGGGCTCATATAAGTTGTAAATTTCATGTTGTGTTGGAAATTGGTTCCAGATACGTCAGTCGTGTTCATCTTCATTTGCATCGATAATGCGTGACTGGAATGGTGTGGATTATTGAGAATGTTTGGACTCTGATTCTGACGGCACCCATTCACTGGAGAACATCCATTGAAGAAACAAACTCATTGAGCAAGCTCTTCCATTAATTCACACCCATTTCATTCCAAACCCATAAGAACCCCAAATGAAGATATTTCTGAATGTTTGGGATAGAACAGATTTTTCCACGATCTATAGGCATACGCACACATCAGTGTTTTTATGTGAATTTAATCTGCATTAGTGATGGGTTATTCTCGTTCATTTTTTACAAATCTTTCATTTGACTCGGGAAGTATGAGTCGTCTCGGGGAGTGATTCGTTCAGTCGCGCACGCGCAACATTCTATCAGACATGTTTCCAGTCTTCGGGTTTGAGTCGTTCGTTCATCACGTGACAAGCCCATAAGCTTTAACCAATGCAGTATGAGCCGCAAACAGACTTAATAATAACCAATTTGTTATTCTCACAACCAATTCGTACGGATTCGTACGAGCTGGCAAAATCGTGCTAATGCGTACAAATTTGTATCACCTCATAGAATCGATTTTGCGCGATTTGTCTAATCCCCAGTAACGGGTAGGTTTGGGGGTGGGGTCAGGTGTAGGTCATTCGTACAAATTCATACGAATTAGCAACTCGTAAAATACATATGATTTAACAAAAGTCATATGAATTTGTACCAATTAGCCACCTCGTAAAATATGTACGAATTGCAGTGAGACTGGGCTGTTATTTCCTTTGTTACCACTTATGGAAAAGGTTAAAAATTAAATTAAATTAAAAAAAAAAAAAAAAATTAAAAATTTAAAAAAAATGACTCGAAAAAAGATTCTTTCATTTTGATGAATGAGACTAAAATGTCAAGAGTCTGTAAAATGATGCGAACTTCCCATCACTATTTACAGATGACTTGGATTAAATTCAAATTGATTTCTTTTTTTCACTTTTTGAAGCTTGAAAATGATATGACTTTCTATGAATGGCCAGACATCTCTCAGCTTTCATCAAAAATATCTTCATTTGTATCTCACGTGTAATGAGTTTGGCACAGTAAGGGTGACACCATTTTCATTTCTGGGTGTAAGTGCTATCATTTCATTTTGAACCATGTGAACACTTTTGTACATCCTCTTTCTAAACCTTCTGCTTCCCTCTGTCTGTTTTTGGCATGATGGAGGAGCCACAGGTTACAGGGCAAGAATCACATGTCTACATTCACTCTTGTTGAAACCACAAAAACAACTACGTAGTTTTGACTCTCCTAGAGGAAATTGGGATGAACTGCAGAAATAAAAACTACTGGAATTCCACTGGAGTACTGTTTTGAATGCACTGTTCAACAAATGAGCTACTGTCACGTATGTGTCCAGGATCATCTGGGTCTGCTGTACCTGTTTCCTGGCCTTGACACGTTTGTAAGCGAAGTCCGGATACGGGACGCAGGGAATAAAGCGTCCAGTGCCGGCGGTCGCGTGCAGGTTCCCGTCCTCCAGAACAATCTTGCCCTGGCAGACGACCAGCATGGGTGCACCTCTCAGCTCCATGCCCTCGAACACATTATACTCCGCTGCCTGGAACAACACAACACACCACATCACGCTCAGACAGCTCATGTACAGAATACCTGCAATGCAATAGTTAACTGCCCATAACTATTACTTAGATTTAAAGTGCCCCTATTTTAGATGTTTGAAAATAATCTTCCATGCAGTGTGTAACTCAGCTCTAAGTGAATAAAAACATCCTGCAAAGATTTAAATCCGAAAGTGCACCGTGTATGAAGTTACTGTCTCTCAAAAGAAAGAGTTGACTATGAATCATTGAAATGATTAATTTTTAAACATTACTATACTGTCCACCCACTTGTTGATCTTATCGCATTAGTCCGAATAAAAATGCAAATTTATTCTTCACCACTAGATGATGCTGCGGTTTCCCCGGGAATGCTGTATATAAAGCACTGCTTTCTCAGGCACTACAGACATTATGAAATTAAAATGAAGGCAATCGGGCCAATCACCACAGATTAGAGTCACAAGAGAGAGGTTTGGAAAAATCCTCGAGGGAGTCATTTGGTAGGCGTTGAGCAAATAAGGGATTCATTAACTATAAGAAAATGAAATAGTTTTTTTGTTCGTTTTTTTTTTTTCTTTCCAAAACCAAAATATGAACATTTCATAAGCCATAATAGGGGTGCTTCATACACTGCAATTATTGTGCACATGTTTTTTATTGTACTGATATTTGAAAACACTATACTGTTGGCCCTACCTCTACCCCATAAACTTAACCAGACCACCAAACCGGTCCCTAAACTTGTATCCCACCTCAACAGCAGAAAAAGTGTTTAGCAACTCAACATGAACACAACTGGAACACTATTTTATTATTAAGCACACAGTATTGCAAGACACCTAATACACAGTGGGACTATACTTTTGTTGCGACAGTACTACTGTGTCTTTTTTGTGATGCAATAATTATATTATATATATATTTTTGATAGCTTTCAATTTGCACATTAGCTTTTTATCGTAAATGCATAAATAAACTGTATTTACTTAAAAAAAAAAACTGTAAAAACAGTAAAACTGTGAAATATTTTTGTGATGTTGAGCTGAAGTCTTCAGTGTCACATGATCTTCAGAAATCAATCTAATATACTGATTTGCTGCTCAACAAACATTTCTGATTATTATCAATTATGAAAACAGTGCTGTGATCAAGATATTCCCCGCTAATGAAGATCACATGTAGGAGAGTGAGACACGACTCTGGCCTCCTTCATTCACTCTCGTTCCCATTCTTCACCTCTTCGCCAAACAGCTGGATAGAGGAGTTACAAAAACATCCTTCGCTACTTCCTCGTCTTCTTCTCACACTCACAGCCTCCTGTCTTTTGTTCCCGCTTTCTCTAAAATGCATCACTTCTGTTTAGTTTACTACTCCCTTGTTTTCTGATTTCCTCATCTCTAGTGAGATATGGTAATGATCCACAGTGTTTCCACAGAAATTTGGCGCCCGTCCATCCTTTGTGTGCGAGGACAGGAAATTACATTCACGCAACTTCTGCCAAGAACGCTGGCATGGGCTTCAGCTCATGCAGAATAACACAAACGCAAGGCTTTCTGGCAGGTGATGAAGTCATGTTTTAGGTGACTTCACAGAGCACGGGAACCAAGGATACGGAACCGCAGAATAAACACTCAATAAACATCAGCCGTGTTATCCACAGTTGAAAGCTATGGCAGCCAGTGCTGTTTGGATGTGTAATGGTCTCTAGAGAAGTGGCCGAAAAGGAAATGAAAATGTGATGTCATTTTGGCAGCGCCTGAGTTCTGCTGACTCTTTTCTCCAACGGTTTTCAAAACGATCCACATATTTAGCCCTTGTCGAATCTGCTCAGGAAATTCCAGCTCCCATCTCGCTCGCATCTACAGTCTGTACCTCTTCAACCCGTTTAATCCCTAATGTTTCCCAGGCATGAACATATCCAAAAGATGAGTCATTAGCAACGCTTCAAAATAATTTTTGGAAAAGTGTTTGAAAAAATGTGTTTTGTGGTCCGCTGGGATGAAGTGTGTACTGAATTTACATCTTTCTGAAGTCATAAAAATTATTAACATATCTCAGCCCAGCTATTTTAAACCATTTGGACACATACTACTCTTATTCTTAAAGAACCCTTATAACACAGGAATACTGAAATAAAAGACAAAAAAAAATACAATCACCAACATATTTCAAAATTGTTATTTTTTTGTAACATACATATATTTTTTATTAGTGCCTCCAGTATTTCAACATCAATATTCTAACTCATTTGTTACATTTGAACTTTTAATTTAGTACAATATTAGCAGTTGGGTTCATTTAGTGCACTGTTATCCCACCGGTCACAAGATGTTTACTCATTTCACTTTCAACAAAACTGAATATATGTGAATTCATATATTAGTACTAGACACCCGAAATTCATGTTCATGTGACAATTTGCACTAATCATGTGAGACTGCACATATTTAATTGATTAAAAATTTTACATATTAGCAGGAACATTAGTCACTAAGCTTTATAAATGGTCACTATTGTGACTGGTGGGAGTAGTTGCTTCTTTTGCTGATGTTTGGAGGAGGAGAAAAGGAAAAATGGAGCCTGAGTGTCTGGACACTCATAAACCACTCACTGCAGGTTCTTCAAAACTTCTACTGGACTGTGACCCAGAAACTGACATTGTCAACATCGTGGGTTCATTGCAATGGTAACTAGAAGATAAACGCTTGTGAACAAACCTTGATGTTGGCTTGGCAAAGCCTTGTTTAAAAGTTGTGAACACAGAACATCCATTCCATCAATTTTCTATGAAAATGTTGGCATGGCAACTGTTTTATTTGATGACAACATGACATGGAGTCTGCATTCTGTGCTGTGCTTTCTAAAAACTCCTCCCGATATGTCTTGCACGCGACCCCTTTTTCTGCATGACCAGGACCAAAGCTGACATGATTTAATATGTTTTACATTACTAGTTTATTTTGTATTCACTTAATATAAATGTAAACTATACTACATTTTGGTTTAACCGTAAATAACGCGCAGTTAAGTGTCTGAGAACATTACATTCGTTTTTGTGCTTAAGTATAGTCTCATAAAGTATAGAATGTATGATTTGACAAATAACTTCAAAAAGCTGCATGAAAGTGGTTGGTTCATTAAAAGTGAGGCTTGCAGAGTTGCAGTTGTTCTCTCACTTATCAACACATTCCTACAGTAACACTGCTGAGACGTAAAGCAACAGAAGGAAGCTCTGATTGTCAGATATCTCCTGTTTTTGTGGCCTGCAGTTTTATTTACGAGGGGTCGCTGTATGAACACACAGTTTGATTGGTTGGAAGCATCTACTGTATTTCCGCTCACAGGAAGTGGAAGGTCAGGCAAGTTCAACTCAGCTCTATATTTTAGATTTATTTAAAGAGCACTTACAGAATGATGAGTTTTTGCAGTGATGGTCCGGACGGCGTCTGTGTCCCAGATAACCAGATCACTGTCTGAGCCCACAGCTATCCGACCCTTGCGTGGATAAAGATTGAGGATCTTGGCAGCGTTGGTGCTTGTCACAGCAACAAACATGTTCTCATCCATTTTACCAGTAACCTGAGCAAAGGAAAAACAAGCAACCGAGAATCGATTTGCTTTATTTTGGTACTTTAATGGCACACTTATGAGAAGAAGGTAACATTATGCAGTTTTCATTTATATGTTGTTTAATGTTTGTTGATCACATTATTTTACATATGCACTGCTGCATATGTGATAGCTTGTAAGCTGCTCCACCTGTGTTTAATCCAAATGTGCTGCACACTTTCTGACTAGTGAAAAGCCCTGATTCAGACTAATGCTTCAGACGAATCACTAATGTGCAGACTAACTCTCCAAATGAATCACTACTGTGCAAACTAAGACTTCAAACGAATCACTACTATGCAGGTTTTTGCTTCAATGAATCACTCCTGTGCAGACTAACGCTTCAATGAATCACTAATGTGCAGACTAACTCTTCAAACGAATCACTAATGTGCAGACTCGTACTCTAAACTAATCACTCCTGTGCAGACTAACGCTTCAATGAATCACTAATGTGCAGACTAACTCTCCAAATTAATCACTACTGTGCAAACTAATACTTCAAACGAATCACTACTATGCAGGTTTTTGCTTCAAACGAATCACTCCTGTGCAGACTAACGCTTCAATGAATCACTAATGTGCAGACTAACGCTTCAATGAATCACTAATCTGCAGACTCGTACTCTAAACTAATCACTACTGTGTAGACTAAAGCTTTAAACGAATCACTAATGTGTAGATTAACGCTTCAAACGAATCACTACTGTGCAGACTCGTACTCTAAACGAATGACTAAAGTGTAGACACATGCTTCAAACGAATCACTAATGTGCAGACTTGTACTCCAAACGAATCACTACGGTGTAGACTAACGCTTTATACGAATCACTAATGTGTAGATTCATGCTTCAATGAATCAATAATGTGTAGACTAACGCTTCAAATCAATCACTACTGCACAAACTTGTGCTCCAAACGAATCACTAATGCGCAGACTAACTCTCCAAATGAATAACTACTGTGCAAACTAACACTTCAAACTAATCACTACTATGCACGTTTAATCATTAAACAAATTACTACTGTGTGGACCTTCGCTGCAAACGAATCTCTAATGTGCAGACTCTAGCTACAAAATATCAGGAACAGGAAAAAGATGACAGCAGTCATACTGGGATGAATTGGTTATTTTACACTCTATGCTTTAATCCTGAGATTCAATTCTCTTTTATAACATTGTAACTACCGTATAACTGTGAAAACACAGAAAGCTGAAAAAACTCAGTTGTGGGGAAAGAGCTAATATACAGAGTAAATGTTATATATAAATAACTATTCTGGATCTGAGAATGTGAATTCGAATGATCCTCACCACAGCCTTGTCCCAGATAACAGACATCCTCTCCTCGGCTCCGTTAACTCCTTCAGGAATCTGAGTGAAGTCGTCTTTCCCAATGGCCTTCTGAGCCACAGAGAATGTGCAGTGAGCGCTGCCCACCACCGACAGATCACCACTGAAACACACAGACACATCACGCCACTAACTCTGCTGTAGATGTAACAGCCAAAACATGGTGGCGTTACCTAAAATCATAAATAGTTAAAAGCTTAGACCCTGACTTGCCACAACACACTTTTTCATATCAAAGACTGTTTTGTTATAAATATATAAAAGTTGTTGTGGATTTTAGTGTACACACTCTAAGCCCCAGCAGTTTTTAACAAATTGCTAAATTATTCAAAGACTAAATTATCAAATTACACAATGGCTAAATTAAGTGAATTATTCAATGACTAATACATTTATGTATACAAATTTCTGCAAAGTGCCACTTTAAAAAGGACAATTCTACTTTATTCAACCCATATAAAAGTAGTATTGGTGATAACCATTAATATATTTATATTCTGATAGACTAAAATCATGCCTCTGAAATTATTAGTATTTTTAAAATGTGTATTCCAGCATCTCTGGCCATAAGTCGAGAAACACCTTGGATGGGTGGCTAGTTCATCAGTGAAATATTTTACAAATAAACATCGAATATCAACTATAAAGTTGATCATATTTTCAATCAGTGACTTCTAGTCAATAGTTTTGTAGTCTATAAGTTAGGAGACCCACCGGTTAAGAATGAACTGACAGAACTGTGTTGAAAAACGATGTACTATATTTTGGGATATGCTTGTGTTTACCTGGCCAACAGGGTGTTTAGGTAGTCTGGGGTGGTTGGGTCAGGACTGAGGGGTGGTGAGGTCACAAAAGACGCCGCCTTTGCCCAGTTCTTGCTCCAATAATGAGTCCCATCGGTTCCCAAACTGGCCGTGATCGGCTCGCCAAACACCACGTTACCTAGAAATAAACAGTTCTGGTCTAAATATGACCTTCAATGTAAGCCTACAATATGTTTCCATCGGTTTTTTTCTTTGTCCTCCAGAAAAGTACCAGTGTACTTCCCCTCAGTAAACCCCGTGATCTGAGCACAAACGTATGTATGAGTTTCATCAGTAATACTTGTCATAGCAAGTAAACAAATCAAAGACCTTTACAAAACTCATTAAAAGCACTGAGAGTAAAAGCCCTTAGTCCTCATTCAGGACAGTCAGACAGAATAGAATTTCACAGGTTTGTGTTCCTTTTAAAGGCAGTGATTAATTTAACACACGGACTGTGATGAACAGCATATGAGACTGTAAGACACGGTAAGGTTTGATATGTATATCAGAGAGATTTTACTATTTTCTAAGTCCATTCACTCAATTTATTCACAGTCATGGTCGCTTTATATGATTTCATTTTAGCGTTTGACCACATATAAACCCTAAACAACGTCCATACACAGAGAACATGAAATCTGGTATTATGTGAAGCTCAAAAGTGAACCAGTGAACCATTTTTTCCCCCTTCTTTTTGATTTCACTGACAAAACAGCAGTATACAGCTTTTGAACAAGTACTGTAAATATGATCATTTTCTTTTCATTTATTCAAGTAATTTTACAGAATCTAATTTCAGAGGGGAAACTTTGTCTGTGAATAACTGGCATGACATACAATTCATTCCATTTCTTTTTAAAAATAAATATGTTTACATTCAAATTTATTTGCATAAAAAAAACAAAAAAAAACATTGTTGTCTAAAATAGCATCAGCTGACTTCTGCACTCCTGAGACACTTCTCTAAAACTCTTCAAAGCTTAACGTCTTACCATGGCAGAGTCCTGTCACATGTGTTGCATCTGGTATAAGTCTCTCATAGCAAGAGCACTGCTTCTGAATGGTTTACAGTAACTAAACAGCAAGAGCTATTCAAATGATGGATTGTGTAACCTTTACAACAGATCGGCCAGTGCATATAAAATAAACATTTCAGAAAGTGCAAAAAACGTATAGACAGCTAACATATAATTAAATGACAAATGAATAATCATTTATATTAATTAAACTGTTATTTACACACATGCCAAACAATTGCATCCAACCAAAGGTCATTACTGCCATGAATAAACATATATCAAAGACGAGTGTATCTCAGCAGAGGTTTATTTAACTCAGATGAGATGTGTAAACTAGTCGACATCTGTGAAAGCTCAAGTGTTACGCTGCTGACATGCTCATGCTGGGATTTCTTACTTTATCAGACATTTCATTGTGTTCTGCACCTTGTTTCCGGGAACTTCTCCAGAACACTGTTTCTATTCACACAATTATAGATGAAATCAGCAGCTGCTTTCAAACATTCACATATCTGTAAGAACGCTCTGCGAGTGTCGAAGGTTTCTATTTACAATGTGTTTTTGCAACGTAGAGTTTGCAGCCAATCACAGACATGTTTGATGAGCACGTGAGCACAACGGCCAATCAGAGTCTGTCAAATCAGAAGCACGTTTCAAATCGTTGTATAACAAAATTATAAATATGATGTAATCGGGATTCATTGTGCAATACAGATTTGTTTTATAGTAACTGGTCTTATCTTAATATTTACTCATTGTTGAGGTCACAAAAGTAACTACAGTAATTACTGCAAGTACTGTAATTCCAATACATTTAAGTATATTTATTTTGCACTGGGTCAGACTGATTGCTGATCAGGATTTAAATGTGATATTGTGTACCTTTTTTCCTGGCCTGTGAGATGATGTCAGCAGCGCTCTTGCTCATCACGCGGGTCACATAAAGCGGACAGTTGGTTTGACTGGCAATAGTGACAGCTCGAAACACGGCTTCAGCCTCCAGCTAAACACACAACACAGATTCAGACTCAAAGCTGTCTCAAACACACACTCTTTTGATTTAGTTTAATGCACAGCTAAAAACATCCCTTACAAATCTAGCTTGGCTGACCTTAATAAAGCCAGATAAAAGATCATGTCTGTGAAAGATCAGTGATAGACCGATGCCAGACAAATCAAATCTGTGGTGCGGGATATGAAATCAGAGTGATGCAACAGATCGAATGCACGTTCTGAGAAACGAATATTTCCCAGAGCCTGCAGTGATGTTATAGCACTTTACAGGACAGTGTCCAGCTGTGTTTGTGCTCACTGACCTCCTCTGGACGGCTGAGAACGTGTCCCTCGGGTCCGGTGATGCCCATCTCCAGCATACGGTTCTGCTCCTGGACAACACACAGACAAAAAGAGTCTCTTTTTTGTCACCCTTTGCATTGTACTTGTATTCATGCTTTTTTGTTCTTACATATGTGACCCTAGAAGCACAAAGTGTCAGTAGAAGTGTCAGTTTTTTATACACCATCTGAAAGCTGAATAAATAATCCTTCCTCTGATGTCTGGTTTGTCATGGACAATATTTGGCTGAGATACAACTATTTTAAAATCTGGAATCTGAGGGTGCAAAAATCTAAATATAGAGAAAATCACATTTGAAGCTGTCCAAATGAAGTTTTTAGCACAATTAAGCTTTGATATATTTACAGTAGGAAATTTAGAACAAATCTGCATGGAACATGATCTTTACTAGAGATTTTTTACCGTAAAAGTCTATCATTTTGCTACAAATATACCTGTGAGACTCCAGGGTCACTTGTGGTGCATGAACAATGACTTTAAAGGAACTGTTTATTCAAACATGTAAACAGCGTAATCATTTACTTTAAGTAACACCAACATTTTTTAAGAAGATCAGCTCTTTTCCATATTACAATGAATGATATAATGTGACCTCAGCATGCTTTCCAAGTAACACTGTTCTTTAGATGAGCCTAACTGTTATTTTACATTGACTGGTTTCCAGTCCAGCACACATATCACTTCTTATTAAATACTGTAGAGCTCAAATGAATTGTTACAAGAGACACGAGTCCAAGACTCATCTGTACTGTTCGTCCAAAAGTTTATCTTTTCATTATGAAGACAGCATGTAAAGGCGGCAAACGTAGAAATTGCACACGCTGAGACGGCAAAAGCTCAGAAAAATGATAATAGCTTTGTTGAGACATCCTTTCAGATATGTTGCTCTATTTTATAATTAATGAAAGTAATAAATGCTTAATTACACAGCTATATCATCTTTAGCTGTAATATCATATAAAACATGCTGCAGTTAAAATTATAATCAAGTACTTTATAATTATAATTAATTAATTAGTTAAATAATACTACTTTTTAAAAATCTTTTCCCATTTTAATAAATATTGTCAATAAGATAAAATGACACTAAAAGTGGCCTTATATTTCATTATATTTTGTTATATTATATTATATTTACTAGTAAGGTTTTTAACAATTATGTGCGCTTATTGCTTGAATGTTAATATGAATTGCTGTTTTACTGGAAAGAAAGCATGAAAGTGTGTTTCCAAGAGACATTAAACATAATTCATGACATATATTTCACGAAACACTGAAAATAGAGACTGTACCTAAGTGCTTCAGTTATACATTCTGCTTGTAATCTTAAAGATGACAGAATCTCTGATGATTGAAAAGCTATTTTTACTGCAGTCGTAGTCATCAATAGGAGAGCGTGTAACAGTAAATTAGACACGCACTGCTGAAAATACGTGATGCCAGCAGCTCAGATCCATATTTATATTCATATATGCATATTTTAGAACAATGTTCAGACCATTCTAGTGGAAGAATGCAGATTAATTAAATGCCTGTCCATCTAATAACAATAGCTTCTGTCTTCTTTGATATGCCATGCTTCGATATTTAATTTAATAGTAAAAAGGGTCACATACCTCAGCAATTATTTCTCCATTTTCAGCGTGAACCTGCGCAATTCCTCCATGCTCTCCAAGGAAGGTGAAGATCTCATAAAGCTGCTCATACACACACCCAAAAGAACATTTTTAACAATGAGCTAAAGTAAACTGTATGAATAGTGGAGATCTAGTCTAATTGTGTTTTTTAATAAAATAAAAGCATTTTTCATCAAATTAGGTAATGGGAGAATAACATTTACATTTGTACACAGTGCATACAGTATATATATATCAATTCAACTCATTAATAAATGGCTGAAATGTGAACAATTCTGAGAGAACAGAAAATCCTACATTATATTACAACAGTAACAGTATTTTTTTAAGGGTCAGATCAGACATAAATAACTCCCAAAATAAAGAACGTGTATATCCACAACACTATTCTGTTTTTTTTGTACAAACAAGTATATAAATACATCATTTCTTCATCAACATTTCTGTAGCTTACCTCACTGTTGCTCATCTGATAGAGGTCTTTATAAGCCATATACACCTGGAAAGAGTTCACTCCTATTTGGACAAACAAATAAATCAGAAAACAGACAACTCTTGCCAGCATTCACAGCCATTTATTATTTCTCTATCATTATTTCCATAATGTTCTGCATTTCTAATTCTCAAAATAAAAAGCAAATAAAATATTTTGGAATACAGTATATCTGTCACAAAGAATTAGCCAAAACATTAAACAATACAAAGTAGATTTTTTAGTTTTTTATTCTGCACCTAAATGTCATTATTAATAGCGATGTATTATAATCCTTTACAAAATAATAACATAAAAACCCATTAATATGCAGCAAAACAGATTCTGTACTGGTTTGTGGGTTAAGCTGTAATAAAGCATCATTTTCAGAAATGTTCAAATGACCAAAAATTACTTGTCAAGTCCAACACATTCCCTCTGGGATATTGTATTTATAACTTCAGAGAGGTTTTTGTTTTTTAGTACGCGGGACTGTTTTCAGATTGATGCTTCAACTCTTTGATCAAAGGCTTGCAGTTTTTTTTTAACTGCTCACACATTAAAAGTTGTACTTCAAGCAGTCTCAGTGAAACAAGCAAAAAACACAGAATGGAAGCGTTTTACATTTTGTCAGATGTGTAGTTTGTATATGACCAAATTTTCATCTTTCAAATGCAAACCTGGTTAACTTAACTTATTTTCTATTTTTCTGAAGTAAATCAAATTACGTGACTATTCTCACGCTGTTTTGTTTACGTTATAAATCCTTGGAAGTAATTTTTAATGTTTTCAAGTCTGTGTATTATTATTTATAGCACACAAGCCAAGCTTTGTGCATTTTTTGTCACACGTACCAGATCACGTGAGGTTGCGGGAACCCGGAAGTAACCTCACGCAGGTATCTAAACAGGAAGTAGGCGATCTTCTGGCACCAGACATTTCAGACATGAGTTCATGACTCGCCCCGTCAGGTCCCTTCTACCAACTCTTCTCGTCTCACGTGAGTACGTTTCATGCTCTCCGG
>JAUMHP010000078.1:12376219-12392693 GCA_032361065.1 Enteromius trimaculatus | reverse complement strand
CTTCCGCGTTTGAGTATTCCGCTACGCAACAAGGGGACACGTTCAGACCATTCATCTCTCGTCTAGCCTCCGTGACATTTTTTACATTTTCTCTAGTTTGTACTGAGATAATTGTGATATGTGTGATACCTGGACAGCCCAATCTGAATATCCACCTTGAATATATTAATCAACGTGCAATTCCCCCTACGATAAATATCTCTCCCCCTCTATAAGTTTCCCCCTCTCTCATCCCCTATCTGCACTACTATTTATCGTTACCTATACTTATTTTACTGTAACTGTATTTAATGCTATTTGTATTGTAAATATATCTCTTACATGTTTGCACTGAGTAATGAGACGCTCTTAATCTCACTGTACATGTACTGTATATAATGTACAGTGTACATGTGTACAGTGACATTCTATACTCTATTCATCATTCAAGCTGCATGTCAATTTATAATATTTCCTTCTTCCAATATTTTCAGCACAAAATAAATAAATAATTGAATGCACTTTTTTTTAAATTTCACAATAATTGTAACAATTTCCATGAAAGTTTCAAAAAACATCAATAAACCCATAATTCATTGCTGTTTTTTATGTCAAATGTAAAGAATGACAGCTATAGGTGAAATGTTCATGCAATATAACATGTTTTTACTATAATAATTTCTTATAAAATGTTATAATGTTAATCTAGGCTATTTGTACTGCATGAAAAATGCATGTTTACAGATTATTTTAACAAACGTAAAATGTTCAAAGCATTCCCAGACGCTACGCCCCTGGTGTGTAATAGTATGAGATCTCCCACCTTTCTCCTTGATGAGGCTCAGGACCTCTTGTTTGATGCTGTCGTTCCAGTGGGTGATGTCCAGATGCAGAGAGTAATCACAGCAGGCTTTCTCATCCGCCCACTCCCTCCAGCGATCGAAAGCCTCCAGCAGACTCGAGCCCGGCTCCGGGATCACGTGATCCACTGCGGACACACACACACCACAGAGACACACTCCTGTTCAGACAGCGCAGGTCGTGTTTCTGTTAAACTGGAGCTATCATGCTGTCTGAATCATCTAGGAACGAGAAATTCTGTTTATGCAGATCAACTAGTGAAGTTACGACTCACTCATGATCCCATACGACTACTGACCAAACCAATCATTTTAGAATCAGAATGTGTTTCCACTGCTAATATTTCGGGAGCATTAAGCCATGAACAGACGATCAGATTCAGTGAGGAGCCTCTCGATACTCCTCCGCTGTTCATTGTCTCTATATTATCTGCAAAGTCTAATCTAGCACACACTTCCTGTGGGAACAAAGGGATGTATACAGCCGGATTTTTACTCGCTGGTAAACAGTGTTTACTGTACGACAAGCCACTCTTATACTCCAGCTGTTGGCACTTTTTCTTCGCGATCGGTCAGAAAGGCCTGCTGTCTTTCCACACAGCTATCCACTGACAGTGGGCTGCATACAGGAGCTTTGTGTGGTCGCTGGAAGTTGTTGTCAATGTTTATGCCTTTTCATTAACACACACACACACACACACTTTTTTTTCTGTGAAGCATTGAACTTCGCCGCTAAACATAGTAATGTTAATAGTTTTTAATAGTCATAATAACAGTTTTTTTTAGCAAAAACACAACACACAATTCTCTCTGTAACACACACAGATCTAATAGCGATTCAGATTTTCTCAATATTTGTTTTTTTTGCACCCTCAGATTCCTGGTTTTCTAATAGCTAAATCCCAGGATAATATAGTCCTATCCTAACAAACCAGACATCAAAGGAAAGATTGTTTATTTATTTTATATAAAGTATGGATAAAATTTCTGGTTGGCCAGAGGTTAAGTGAATGAACTGCCAATGCCCCCAGAACCCCCTCAATTCAGTCCACTCTGCAGATAAATGTGTTGATCTCGAAGAGTTCTCACCGATCATGGTGGTTCCTCCAGCGAGAGCAGCCTTGGTGCCCTGAGAGAAGTCATCCACGGTGGTTGTTCCTCTGAAGGGCATCTGTAGGTGGGTGTGGATGTCTATTCCTCCAGGAATCACCATCTTCCCATCGGCCTCAATGGTCTTCACCCCTCCCGGGACGATCAGGTTGTCTCCAATTTGCCTGGAAGTTGACAGATGATGGTAATTCAGACAGAATGAATTACACTATGGTATGAATGTCAATGGATTTTACCAGTTGTATAACTGTTCTTAGATCATAAGGAAAGAACTGCAAAACATTATCATTGTAAGAATAATATTAAAATTATTATGAATAACTAGTTTCCTGTAAGGGGTAGGCTTAGATGCAGGGTCAGTGTAGGGAGTGTGTGTGTGTGTGTGTGTGTGTGTGTGTGTGTGTGTGTGTGTGTGTGTGAACGCAGCTTACTTGATGACTCCATCCTCCATATAGATGTCTGCATAGAAGGACTGGTCATCGTTCACAATCCGACCGCCTTTAACCAGCAGCCTCTCACTCTGACAAAACACGAGAGACAATCAGGATGCTTATTCAGACTGCAAATGAACATTTTCATACTTTATATTTTAGATTCATATTTTATATTCAGATTTATATTTTAGATAGTTCAAGTTGTGTGTGCACGCAGCGACAACTTCTACGCATTGCTGAAAGATTGCTTATTTGCTCTAGGAAACATCTTTTGAGAATTTATGGACTATCCAAACAGACATCATTCAAATTAAGGCTCCAACAACTGGTGAAACATAAAAATGAATAGCTAAATAATCAACAGCAGATTTTATTATCAGTTACTCAGAAGATCCTCTGTCAGTGATGTGTTATTGGACATACAAATGTAATAAAGCACGCAATGTAATACAATGAACAGGGAATCAAAAACACATTGCATACAAATCAATAAACCCTGAGCAACTTTAAAACATAAATGCCTGAGCTCATATGGATCTGTGTTCAGTCTGTCTGGGGAATCACGAACCACTGCATCCACTGGATCAAGCTCCTCATATAAAGTTGGATATGTAAGAATTTTACAGTAAAAATATTCAGTAAAATTTAAAGTAAAAAACCAGCAGCTGTGGTTGCTGGAAACCAACATTTTAGGTTTTACGGTTTTAAGTTACATTTACAGTTAAATACTGTACCAGCCTATTAAAGTACTAAAGTCTGTTTTGCTTGTTTGAAATACTCTGATAAGCACCAAATACAGATGATGATGAGAAAGTCACATGATAAACATATGAACATATATAGAAGGAGCTCAGTGTCATTCACACAAAGACTAACACCATTAAGACTCATTACACCGAAATATGCAATACACATTTATTTAACATTACATGTGACACACAACCCTAATAATCAGAACTGATAACTAAGAAGAAGTTATTTCAAAGAAAAAACATCCAATTCAAACTAAATTTGAAATGCAGTGCAGGGAATCACGGTAATGTCAAATTACGGTTTTTACTTGTGCATCTGACAGGAATTTAGCAGAGCATTTTTACAGTACTTACCGTTAAAATCACTGTAATCTTTTACAGTTTGCACTATACTGCAAATCTCAACGGCTTGACTGCTGTTTTGTTGCAAAACTATACAGTAGTCAACATTCGAAGTGAATCAATACCTTTCATCAAACGTGTTGTGAGACAAGAGAAGGTATTGTTTTTGATTGTTTGATGAACGGTTTTGATCCACTTTGAATGTTGACTACTGTATTAATAAAAAATGATCATTTAAATCTTAATAAAAATAAATGTGTACTATGACAAAACAAAGGCACTGACATGTTTTAGGATCATCCAGGTAGCTCAGGTTAATATTTTAGTCTAGGACCAGGCTCAAACCTTGTCCTGTTATTTAAAAGGTTTAGCTCCATCCATCACTTCAGCTTAGGGTCAAAATCACCCAGGTGGCATTTCTCTGAATAATCAGTTCATCGTGTCACCAGCGTCACCTCAGAACTCGAAAGACAACTTAAGCTCAAGAACTGTCTCGTCGTTATTTTAACAAAGACATCTTGCCAGGAACCATTTTGTGTCTTGAGACTGACAAGCACTCCACATCGTGTTAAAGAGTGATTCACAACGCAAAGGTTGCTCTGTGTAAATACTAAATGCCACTAATCATTCAGTATATGATCATGATGCCATAGAAGAACCTTTTTGTCTAAACAGTTCCATAAAGGACCTTTATTATCTGAAGAACCTTTCTGTTTTGTGGCACAATAAGGTTCTTGAGATTTTCAAAAGGTAAGAAAGAGATTGATTTTTAAGAGTTTAAGCTTATATAAGTCCAGAGTGGAACTTCATAGATAAGAACTGCAAGCATAAATCTATAGAACAGGATTCATAGTTGCCTTCATGATTCATTTTAATAAATGGGTGTTTGCTATGAAAGACAAAAAAGGGATACATTCTGGGACAAGAAACTGAAGGATTCCTGCAGGATGCTGACAAAGCAAAGATGTAAATGTGCAGACAGTTCAATGAATGCCAGAGCCCAATCTGAGCCGTGCACGCAAACAGTGCTGTCATCTGTTAAGTGTGCTGTATAGGGAGCGGGGGAGGACGCTGAGCCAGAGCACATTAAGGCGTGGAGCATTAGTCGTGCAAGAGCTGAAGAAAACCTCTCTGTATGCATCCAGAGCTGCAGCCTTGTTGCCTGGTGACCAAAATATTTACCATCCGCTCATTAGAGTTCCTTCTTTCCTGCCAGCAGAGCAGTCAAACACTGGAGCTCACCCCTCGACATGATGACCAACCACACATCCACCCGGCCTACGCCCGAGTATTCTGGGATGTTGGATTCAAATCCTTTTCATAATGCACCAAACAAACTTGCAACTGACCTTCCTGCTTTTCTGTCCATGCAAAACCGCCGCTATAAAACCCTTTCCTCTCCCAAACCAAAACTGAATCACACGTTTAAGTTGAGAAAGTCAGAGCAGAGAGTTTGAAGAAGTATAAAAGTTTAGGGTGCTTGATTGTTGCTATGCGGTTGCTGGGGTACCCGAAGCAGTTGCTGGGGTGTTGCTATGTGGTTGCAAGGGTACCCGGGGGAGTTGCTAGGTTGTTGCTACGCAGTTGTTAGGGTATCCGAAGCAGTTGCTAGGGTGTTGCTATATGGTTGCAAGGGTATCCGGGGGAGTTGCTAGGTGGTTGCTAGGGTATCCAAAGCAGTTGCTAGGGGGTTGCTATGCTAATTCTATGGTACTTGGGGTGGTTGCTAGGATGTTGCCATGTGGTTGCTAGATTGTTGCTATGCGGTTGCTCGGGTACCTGAAGCAGTTGCTAGGGTGTTGCTATGTGGTTGCTAGGGTACCTGAAGCAGTTGCTATGTGGTTGCTAGGGTACCCCGGGGAGTTGCTAGGTTGTTGCTATGTGGTTGCTAGGGTATCCAAAGCAGTTGCTAGGGTGTTGCTATGCGAGTTCTACGGTACTTGGGGTGGTTGCTAGATTGTTGCTATGCGGTTGCTCGGGTACCCGAAGCAGTTGCTATGGTGTTGCTATGTGGTTGCTAGGGTACCCGGGGGAGTTGCTAGGTTGTTGCTACGCAGTTGCTCGGGTGTTGCTATGCGAGTTCTACGGTACTTGGGGTGGTTGCCAGGATGTTGCGATGTGGTTGCTAGGCTGCCTGAAGTGGTGGCTAAGTTGTTGCTAGGGTAAAGACTAAGGGTGATTGCTAGGTTGGTTTGGCAAGTTGCTAGAGTGTTGTTTTAAAGATGCGGATACATAGATAGATAAATTTCCCCAACCACTTGCATGTTAACTGTCCTTGCTTCTGCACAAATCATAGCATATTTTAAACACAGCAAAATTCACTAAAAGGTGACTTTAAACCTACAATAATATCAAATGTTAAATATTTATTTTTATTTTAAGTTGAATTCAAAATCCATTTGTGTGGTTATAGAAACTAGATCCGTGTTGGTGTTCATAATAGCCTTTTCTAAGGGATTGCCACATTTGTTATATTAGAAATATTTTACATTTTTTATGATAATATCAAAGTCTTCTTTTACACTTCATGTAGCCCTATATTAATGTATTATCTGGCACTGCACTATAATGGCGTCAGCATCCTTGGCAGTATCTTTCTATTTGTCCAGCAGCCTTTTTAGTAAAGTACTTAAAGTGGATGGCTGCCTAGTTTATTGAACTCATCATAATGGAATAAACACTCTTACTAACTTTGTATGCACTAAATTACATACTCGAAGTTCAATATTACTAGAAGTTTTCGGCCAATAAAAGTAATTTCTGCGATATCGGACATCTGCCGATTATTTAAAAACAGCCAAAAAGAGCACTTTATTTCCTGTCAATCAAAAGGGGGCGGGCAAACTTGTGAAAAAAACTGCTCTGATTTGTCAAGCATGTGATTGATTACAATCACTCAAATACTAAAAATTAAAAAAGATCAAAATAAACACATACACACACAAATAGAATATAATTTATCACAAAAACATGCCAGAAAGTGTTTTAGCAGAAATTTGATAGCTATAGAGAACAAGCAATCTCAGTCACATTCTATACTAGTAATATAATATCTAGCAAGTCTATATATACAAGACGGACAACTGCTTTGAAAGACTCTGGTAGCCTCCTGTAAAGGCCATTTTGGCTAGTTTTTACTAACTAGGCTGAAGGAGCAAACTAAATGATCGCCTGTGGTCAGGGTTGTCGTAGTTGGGTGAAATTTTTATTTTAATTTTAAGATCACATTAAATGTTGTTACCTAATGTAAATGCTAATATTTTGGGTAAATGCATCAGTTGATTGATGTATTAAATGGTGTCGTAGGGGGCCCATGGCCACTGCTTGTGCATAGGGCCCAGAGTTTGGTGCTACGCCCCTGCCTATGGTAAGCGGCAGCACTGAGCTTTCAGACAGGTCTGCGGGCCTGATGCTAATGTGCAGAGATGGATGGCTCTTTTGGGTAGGTCAGTGCTGAACAATAATATTGATGTCCAGAGCATCTGACAGCAGCAGCGTCACTCAGAGAAAGAGAAAACCACACCTCAGCTCTCCTCTCTTCTCTCTTCACACAAGAGAAATACATATTTTAAAACACCTATTTAAATATAACTATAGTGTGCGCGACTGTTGCACGTCTTTTCAAAATCACAGCAATAAAGAGCACATAATAAGCTGCTGCCGTGCAAGGCTTGTGCGAGCAGACTGCGCAGTCTAACAGCATCAGCACCATGAGGATCCGAGACAAAGAACATCACTGTAAAAAGCGCGACACTGCACTGCAAATGATCAGAAAAAACCTCTCGAAGGCTAATGCACGCGCACTCAAGCTTTACTAATATCTATTTAAAATCATCCTGAGGTCATTGTGTGCTTCTGGAAGTACAGTATGTAGCATGCTCAGTTATGGGCGTGATTTTCTTGCTGCAGTACACCGGCTCAGACAACATTTGGGTTTTTTTTCTACAGTATTCGGAAAAGGCTATATAAGTGTAATGATAAAAACACAACTACGATGTCATTTTTGAGGCGTACTTATTCAGGATTTTATTGCACTTGGAATATGATTCCTTCTGAACTGGAATCAGTCTCAGTTTAACCCAGCATTCTCTGACACGCCTGCAGCCTGACATTTACTCCTGCTACAGCTTTTGTTACAAACGTTCAGATCAAAAGCTCTCTAACAAGAAAATAGACATTCAAATATGAATAGAAATGCATAGACTTACAGTGATCTTTGGGATATTCTTTTTGCCCTGGTAAGACATGGTTTGATCTCGGTTGACGCAGATGTCTTTATTCTGTTCTTTTGCTGATGCACACTGGACTTGATTGTCTGTTCTGCGGGGCTCCTCCCTCCATGTCCAGCCGGGTGTCATGAGTGATTTCAGCCTCCAGGCGGCGCCAACAACAAGTTCAGAAAGCGCGACTCGTTTAACTGAATCGGTTCTCTCGAAGAGTGCTTGATACTGAACCGGTTCAAAAATAAATTCATATTAATCCACATCACGAGTGGTCTGCCCTGACGTCAAACGTGTTTTAATAAATATTTGTTATATTTTAAAGTAGTCTGAATGTTGTAAGACCATCTCTTATAAAATATTCACAGTAAAAGCTATTAATTAAAAAAGCTCACTGATTATCATGGCTACTGCAAGTTAATAACAGACTAATTTTGAAATAATCGCATTCTTTTTACCCATAACAGTCAAAAGGCTAATAACTGTAATGATTTATACTACTTCGCCCGGATACCAACCAACTCCACCTTGATTGCTTTGAAAACGACGCACGAATCGGTTTAATTTCAAAGAACCGACTCCAAAGAATCATTTGTTAATGCATCGGAAGTCAATCGGATGCATTGGTGCACAGAAAATAATCAAGCACAGATATAAAAACTGTTCAATTTTTAGGTTTATCTTTTCATTCAGTGGATACAAAGCCACCTCAAATAATTCCTGACAATTACTATAAATGAATAAAATAAATCTGATTTACATAGGCATACAGATGCTTTTTAAACACAGATGCACTTAAGTCCTACTGAAGTTAAATTCAACTTAATTTATTGCATGAATGTGAACTACAGTACAGTGCATTTTCCTTTAATTCTGGCATCCAGTTAAAGTGTATTATTATTTAGCTACCTAATAAATATGCCTACTTAGCCTATTTTAATGAATGTAGGATACTATGGCACACTAAAAAAATATTGTAGTGTCAGCTAATTTCTAGTATTTATTTAAAATTAAATATTTATAACAATGAAGCTTTTAGAACATTTAAAATATTACTGTAGATGTAATACTGAATACAGATGAAGTCCTTTGCATGTGCTTTAATATGGTGTTATATGGTGGTCACCAAGCGCACAGCTTTCAAAACATGACACAATATTGTGATAACATAATAACTTGTAATACATATTCATTTATATCATAGGATCTGCATATATTTTTTTTATTATACTTTTAAGGTTTGAAGTACAGTACAAGTGCATGTTCAGTACACATAAACGCACTTCTTTCTCACAAAGGAGTTTTTAAAATAAGTCTCCCACAATCCTATTAAGTCTCTAAAAAGCTTGTTAGCTTCTTCAATGTCGTTCCAGTGTCTGGAATGTGTTCACAGAGCAGACGCAGACAGAGAATTTATCTGTTGGGAAAGTGCATGTTTGCCAGCGGGCAAAGACTTTCGTAATCAAGGACCAGACACGCAGCGTCACAGTGATGATGAACAAAAGAGGAGTGTGGTCCGGAGAACAGCTGCTGAGCTCCACCCTGCCATGTGTCTCTTTGTCTGAGCAGATCCCACCCCCTCTACACACACACACACAGAGACATATATAAACCCACACACTCAAAGACACACACACACACATATCTTGGTTTTTGTGTTGTATGGGTTGTCTTCATAAATCACCTTCATATTGTAATACCTACGTCATACCCCTGTCATTATACAAATTAGTGTCCTCATAAACCACATAAACACGCGCACACACACACACTCACAGACATTCATAACCCCCCCACACACTTATACACACACACAAACACACACACGCATATACACAAACGTATATAAAAAAACACACTCACATACACAGTAGTCACAACAAGTACACACATTTATCCTGCATTTGGGGATCTGTAATTTATGTCACAACTATGTTAAGCATAATTACTGCCTTTTGATAAAGCAATATGTTACAGTTTTATTAAAATTACTTAGACACTAAAACTGGTACTTGAGGCCCACTTCGTCAAACAATTCACTCAACTCATCTTTAGTCAAAGTCTGCAAACAAACTTTTTGCAAAACTCACTTCTGCACACATACCACATTCTCTACATTACACACATCATTTGAACCTAACAGCTTGTGTTTAATTTGGGAAAGACTGCCATTTAAATGCCACATTCATTTACTGATGACACCCTTGCTTTTCTCTCTCTCTCTCTCTCTCTCTCTCTCTCTCTATATATATATATGTATGTATTCATGTATTTATTTATCAAGTTATATAATGGATATGGGTTTTATAATGAATATAATGAACAGTTATATAATGAATATGGGCTTAAAGTGCACACTCTGGACTTTAATTTGAGGATATTCTCAAACGTGTTTAGCGATGACGAGACAGAAGCAGTCTATAACTCAGGCTCAGTGTGACAGATCTTCAGAGTCGGTTGGATCCATTTGCAAAACTTTATTTAAGCGTGGTCGACAGACAATGGGTTTAATCACCAGCAAACGGAAGTGGCAGAGACAAGCAGAAGAGTAGTCAAAACACAGGCTTACTTTAGAGAGGCAGGCAGCAGAGTTCGTAATCGGGGTACACAGTCCAAGGTCATACGCAATAATCCAAACACGGGAAGAAACGCTCAGAGATATGTCCATAGGGAACGATATAACTTTGCGTTAAACAAGCGGAATTCCGTCCCTTAAATAGGCAGAGAAGTCGCGCATTTGGCGAAGTGATGGGATTGGGATGGTTCCCGCTGCTGATGGTCGGAGAGCGCGTTTTACAGGAAATGGTCAATAATGGTAAGTGACAAAACGGTGACGAAATCCAGAGCGATGTGGGACCAAGGATATTGGGGCACAGGGAGAGGATGGAGCAGGCCGGCGGGTTTCTGATGGCAGACCTTGGTGATCAGATAAGTGGTGCAGTGCTGAACGAAGCGTGTGACATCAGCGGAGAGTGTGGGCCACCAGAACCGGTTAGTTAGAAGCTCTGCCGTGGCGTGCATACCTGGATGCCCTGAGCTGGGAGAATCATGGACCAGATGCATGAGTCTTAGGCGGAGCGGTTCGGGCACGTATTCTTTCCCCTCAGGGAATTCAGCTGGAGTGGGATTGGCGGCCTGAGCTTCTTGGATCTCTGCCATGATGTCCCAGCGGACCGGAGCCACAATAAGTGTGGAAGGTAGGATGGGTTCAGGTGATTGAGGAGTAACTGTCTGATCAAATTGGAGGGACAGGGCTTCGGCTTTTCCGTTCCCAGGTCGGTACGTGATCTTAAAGTTGAAGCGGGTGAAGAAGAGAGACCACCGGGCTTGTCTAGCGTTTAGATATATTCTAAATTACGATGGTCAGTTAAAACCAGGAACGGGTGAGTGGACCCCTCGAGCCAGTGCCGCCATTCCTCCATAGCACACTTTATGGCTAACAGTTCTCTGTCCCCGACATCATAGTTGCATTCAGCAGTGGTGAGTTTCCTGGAATAGTAGGCACAGGGGAATAGTTTGGATGGACTACCGTGACATTGAGATAAGACGGCTCCAATGCCGGTGTTGGATGCGTCTACTTCAACTGTGAATTCCTCTTCTGGATTGGAGTGTTTAAGAATGGGCTCTGAGGGGAAACGATTCTTGAGTTCCTGGAAGGCTTGTTCACTGTCGGTAGACAATCGAAGTACTGTGGTTCCCTTGCGAGTCATAGAAGTGAGTGGAGCAGCTACCAGGCTGAAGTTACGAATGAATCGTCAGTAGAAGTTTCCGAATCCCAGGAAACGCTGAAGTTCTTTCAGAGTCCTGGGTTTCGGCCATTTAAGCACTGCAGACACCTTTTTTTCATCCATTGTGACACCGTCGGTGCTAATGATGTTGCCTAGGAAGGCTATACTGGTCTTATGGAACTCACATTTGGGAAGCTTGGCATCGAGTTGGTGTTGGATTAATCTCTCAAAAACTGCCCGAACATGCTGCACGTGTGACGGAGATCTTCGGAGTACACTAATATATCGTCTATGTAGACAATAACTTGCTTGTTGAGCATGTCTCTGAACACACCGTTTATCATGGCCTGGAAGACGGAGGAACTGTTGGCAAGCCCGAACGGCATCACCCGGTACTCGTAGTGCCCGGTTTTGAGAAAGCTGTCTTCCACTCATCACCTTGTCGTATGCGGATCAGATTGTACGCACTTCTCAGGTCGAGTTTGATGAAGTAGCAAGCCTTCCGTAGTTGTTCCAGGGCTGGAGGTACCAGGGGAAGAGGGTACCGATACTTGATGGTAATCTCATTAAGTCCTCGGTAATCAATACAGGGTCTTAGGCCTCCATCTTTCTTCTTGACGAAGAATAAACTTGCTGATGCTGGTGAGGTAGATGGTACGATAAACCTCTTGGCTAATTCTACTGGATGTATTCCTGCATGCTCTCGGTTTCAGGCAGTGACAGTGGAAATATACGACCCTTGGGAGGCATCGTTCCAGGCTGGAAATCAATGGCGCAGTCGGTGGAGCGATGTGGTGGTAGTTGTGTGGCTTTAACCTTGCTGAAAGCCTCTTTTAGATCGTGGTACTCTGGAGGTAAGTATTCAGGTGTTCCTGGCTCTTTAGCACGGTTGGGGAAGTGCTCAGTTTGTGGCGAGGTAAGTGACTTCAATCCCTTTAAGCAGTGATCGTGGCAGTGACTGGACCAACGCATGATCTCCTTCGCTGACCAGGAAATGGTGGGGTTGTGAAGCTCCAGCCAGGGCAATCCGAGGATGACAGGGTGTTCAGGTGAGCAGATGGTAAAAAGACTAATATTTTCTTGGTGGAGTGCTCCGATGTGCTAGTGAATGTCTTCAGTGGTAGCGATGACTCTCCCTGTGCCCAGGGGATGTCCATCTATGGCTCTCTGCATTCAGTTAAATGCAGCAAAGTGGAATGAGCAGCAGTTCATAAAAAAAAAATGACCCCAAAACATGCAGCATAAGCATCCAAGAGTTACTGAAGGAAAAACGTGAAATATTAAATGAATCTCCTGATCGAGCAGCATTTCACTGCTGAAGACAAAACTAAAGACAAAAAGAGCCACAAACACACAACAGCTGAAGATAGCTGACGTAAAGTCTCACAAAGGAGACATCCAGGCTCTGCTGATGAGTCTCAACAAAACATCTAAAATTAACATTTTATCTATGATTACTGTATATTTATTTGTTTAATAACATTTGAGTCATGGGGACTGTGTATAAAAATGGTTGTAAAGTATTTTATGTTATATGTTTGTTCAACCCCTTCAATTAAAGCTTAAAGTCTCATTTTAGGGTTAGTTTTGTTTTATTTTAAAATTCTGTTCAGGTGCCATACAGAACCAAAATTATAAAAATTGTATCAGTGTCCAAATACAGTATACAGTATAACTCAGTACAGTATACACACGTGTTGTATGCATATTTGATACACACGCACACACTGAACATGCATACAAACCAAGTCAGAACGTGCTTTATACAATACAAGATTGTTTCACAGCAGCTTCACAATAGAATCAAATATAAATTCTGCTGTAAAGCAGCTCTAACAAGTCAATAGTGTCATTCTACAGCTCATGTCAGTCCAGTATTGATTCAGTTCAGTTGCATAAGTGTATATGTGCGTATGCAAGTATGTGCGAGTGCTGTGATGAACTCCTGTGCTCCGCTGCACTCTGAACAAGCTAAAACACATGACAAAAGTGCTTCACATTGTTCATATTTGTGTTTTACGTGTTTATACAGAGCTTTGAGAAATAGAGCTAGAGTTTCAAAAACTGTAAGCATTTTGAAAAAAAACCCGAATAATACAGGTTTGTTTTGGTTATATGATGCAATTTCAAGTTTTCTTACTCTTTAGAGTTTCACAAGCTGTTAGTGCATAGATAAGATCTCTAAAGTAGCAAAGACTAAAGTCTGAAAACCACAGAAATATTCTGTATAAAAGTTATGACTTGTCCACACCCTCTTAAAACGCCCCCATTTTTCTACGTCAGAGATTGTTTTTTTCCCAAATTTTTCCACAAAGAAAGAAGCGGAGCTATTATTCTGGCTGTAGTGTTGCTGCAGGCGCCATGTTCTGGAGATGCTGTGAAAGTGAAACTACTTTGTTTGTGCGTCCAAAAAAGAGGACACGACTACTGTAGAAATCAGTGTTAAGTTGTGTTTCCAACACTGTTCCAGAACCAGAACAGTTGAACACAAATATTAGAGTGTGTTAAGCACATTTACGGAGGACTGATTCCTGAACCTCACAGAGCAGACTATGCTGGCTGTGCACAGAGACTAGAAAGAGAGGCAATTCTACTTCTGCAAGAACAGTCTGCTGCTGATGACTCACAACCTTTAAGATAGTTAGGTTCCTTATTAAAAGAAGATGCTACTTACTATTCAAACATGAGTTTTGAGCAGTGAAGGGTAGTGCTTGTTGTTTGTTGTTTCTACGATCACGAATGCAGACATGGTGTGATGTTTACGAGCCGCGACGTGTAAAAAGAGTATAAGTCAATCGTCTTGTTTCAGGAGACGGGGCTTAGAGGAGCAAGTATGTAGAAAATAATGTGTTTTTTACTTAAACCACATAAACACATTGCATTACACCAAATACACAAAATAATGTTCTTTTCAGCAACATCATATGACCCCTTTAACAATCACCAGTTGTTCTAAAACCTTAATCTGGATCAGAATGATCTGGATTTGGAAATCCCATGTTTGGTTATATCCAGGATCAGGCAATCCATCTTGCTGGTTTTTCAAATCAAAATAGGATTGGATCACAATGATCCAGATACATCTTTATTTATTTATTTGTAAATATAAATTTGTGCACTCAATACTTAGGTCACGTTTTCACACAGTGAGCACAGCAGAGGTCTATGTGAGTTCAACTGCTTATAATTTATCAATGCTATGGCACAAAATACATTAAATGACCACATCTTTTAAAATCACACAGCAGTGTTTTACCATTCTACATAATAACATGCTTTAATATATTCCAGATCTAAAAAAAGAGATAAATAAATACTCTCAAAACAGTTAGATGTGGCTGAACACTTACACGTGTTTTTGTCTTCCACTTTCATCAACATCTACACAAAATGGGAAACCTAGGAGTAATGTAGTACTGTGATGTAAATGATGTGTGTGTTGTTAGTGTTTTATGAGTCATGACAGATTTAGTTTAGCAGTTTGTATCTGCTGTGCAGAAATGGACGTGGTTTAGCAGAACTGTGTGAAGAGCTTTGAAAAAGTGACTTAAGTATTAGCAGCTGTTTAAGTCCAGATTTGCGTAATGCAAAGGGATGTATTTTCTTTAAGGATGCTTGGGTTGGGAATGTCATTCAATAATGTGAACGCCGCATCTGCTTTAGAGTTAAATTCCTTGTTTATCACTAATAGAATTAACCGCTGACACTGTATGTGCACATTATACATCCAAATCAGACCGTGTAGTAATAAAAGTGCACTAGTTAATATTTCTTGATTATTGGATAAGCTTCCTGTTGAGTCAGCAATAATTCCTGTCCACTAGATGGCGATGCTTGATTAAGACACTCTGTGCCAACTTCAGAACAAGAACTGTATATGTGAAGATGTGAAGATAACTTTGCATATACACAATATCTTAAATATACAAAGAAACAAAATCTAACTTACAATATTAGTAAAGTTATTTTGCACCGACAAATTAAACAAATTGCAAATATACAGATATACAATAAACATTATAATTAACATCTACTTTGTTGGGGAACAATAGGTTAAGGCTGTTTTTACACCACTTCAAAATGTAACAAATTAATTAATTAATTAATTAATTAACACAATCGTTCATCTGGAAAATTAACCCTAATAAATAAATAAATAAATGACTGAGAGTAAAGAGTAAGCAATAACAAAAGAGCATGCAGTCAGCATGAATTTGATTACATGAGCAAATTATTTCATAATTTCAGTTCTCTGGAGGGGAGCAGCTGCTTCCTGCTCCTTAAATCAGGAATATTAATGATGAATGAGTTTCTTCTGCTAGTGAGCTGGAATCAGACAAATTTCTATTAAATCAAGCCCACATAATAAGAGTCTCCTGTGCATCACCTGACAGCAGTAAGTGTGTGATTCAATATCTTCACAAAGGACGCTCTCAAAAACAAGACTGACTTTTCTTCTTTTTCAATAGATCAGTGAAAAGAAATATGAAAATTATCTCACCTTTTAATGTGATTTCTAATATAGCTAAATATGATATAAATAAAAATAAGGATGTTAAATATTTTACAGTATGAATCCATATTTGAATAACCATGTTTTGTGTAACTATATACTGTACTTCATGGAAAGTTCCATTATTTTTCATGTAAAATGTGGTAACAGGTATGTTTGTATAATTAAATAAAGTTATCTACTACATAATATCTATAAAAAGAAAATGTCAAAATACAAGTGTTTGGACAGAATTACAAAACAAAAGTTAAAAGTCAAGGCCTTCTGTAAGAAATGTGTAAGCCTTGCGGATACAGTGTAGATTCTCAGAAACGTTGCACTATACAGCACTATATTTCTGATTTGTGAGGAATGTGCGTCTCTTAAATACATCTATATTTACAGCTCTTTACAGAAAACAATTCACATTATGTATAAGCCCTATATATTGCATACAGAAAGAAGGCTACATACATTGGTTTTATGATAGATAGATAGATAGATAGATAGATAGATAGATAGATAGATAGATAGATAGATAGATAGATAGATAGATA
>JAUMHP010000078.1:12332623-12343788 GCA_032361065.1 Enteromius trimaculatus | reverse complement strand
CTCCGTCAAGAAGTTCTCCAGTGGGGCCACGATTCCACGATGGCCGGTCACCAGGGAGTCCAGAGAACCACTTCATTTATTGAAAGGGCGTTTTGGTGGCGGACGTTGAGGAGTGACGTACGCGAGTACGTCCAGGCATGTACCATCTGCGCTCGCTCCAAGTCTTCCAACTCTCCAACCACCGGCGAGCTGCAGCCCCTCCCCACCCCAAAACGTCCCTGGAGTCACATCTCTGTGGACTTTGTTACTGGACTCCCCGAGTCCGAAGGAAAGAACACCATCCTGACCATCGTGGATCGCTTCTCGAAGGCTGTGCACCTGGTGGCTCTCACCGGACTCCCCTCGGCTAAAACCACCGCAGAACTTATACTCGAGCACGTAGTCCGCTTGCATGGGTTCCCCAAGGACATCGTCTCGGACAGAGGGCCCCAGTTTACAGCAAAATTCTGGCAAGCCTTCTGCCGTCTGGTCGGTACCACCTCGAGCCTGTCGTCTGGTTACCACCCCCAGACGAACGGCCAGACGGAGCGGGCCAACCAACAACTAGAGCGCTTCCTTCGATGCTTTGCAGGCGAGCATCAGCGCTCTTGGGCCCGCTGCCTCGTCTGGGCTGAGATTTCCAATAATCTCCACACGTCCTCAGCCACCAATCTCAGTCCTTTCGAGGTATGCTACGGATATCAGCCTCCCATGTTTGAACATCAAGAACCGGAGGTTGATGTTCCGTCGGCCCAACAGTTGGTCCGCCGGTGTCGGCGGCTCTGGCAGCATGCCCGTACAGCCATCCAGAGGGCCAACGCTCGCTACACCATCCAGCACCGCCGTCGACACCCTCCGGGGCGTTTGTTTCATGTTGGTGACAGGGTTTACATCTCCACCAGGAATATCAACCTCAGAACGGAATCAAAGAAACTCACCCCACGTTTCATTGGACCCTACAAGATTACTCACCGGATTAACCCTGTCACCTTCCGGCTCCAGCTGCCTGCCTCCCTCCGGATCCATCCCGTGTTCCACCAGTCTCAACTAAAACCTGTGTTCTCCTCTCCCCTGTCTCCTCAGGTCACTGCTCCCCCTCCGGTCCGGATCATAGACGGTGGTCCTGCGTACACCGTCCGGCGGATCCTGGACTCGCGACCCCGTGGCCGGGGCACCCAATACCTCGTTGATTGGGAGGGCTACGGTCCGGAGGAGCGATCCTGGGTTCCCGGACGGTTCATCTTGGATCCCACCCTCATCCAGGACTACCGTCGTAGAGTATCCTCTTCTCCGGGACCGTCTGGTGCTGGTCCTAGAGGGGGGGGGTACTGTCACATGCACCGGATCACGTGAGGTCACGAGGACCTGGAAGTAACCTCACGCAGATATATAAACAGGAAGCAGGTGTGTGTCGAGCACCAGACATTAAGCTCATGTATGGCTTTTCAGTCCGGTCCCCAAATCAACTCGTCTCACGTGAGTACCTCTTGTTTATTATCTGTCTGTGTGCGTGTGAGAACGCGGATTCCTTGGTGGGAATCTCACCTCCCGGTTGGAGCGTTCTCAGATTAAATTGCGTGATTCACCTGCTCACTCGCGCTCTTCCGCGTCTGAGTTTTCCCTCACGCTACACGGGGACACTCCTCGACCATTCATTGCTCGTCTGCCTCCGTGACACAAATAAGTGCATGTTTTGATAATTACAAAGTTTCGGGAGGAGCGCTGACCGAATTATTCACAGCTGCTTCTCATCCCCTAATCAATCTCCTTGTTACGATCGTCCAATCACATCCTTCTTACCTACTATAAATAATCCCGCCTCCCTCTCATCTGCATCTTGCTTTATGCAATCCCTCCTCTTCCCCTTTCAGCTCCATCCTTTCCTCCGGGGGGCAGCTGGACTCCAGGGTTCGTAGCCTTTAATTTTATCCTTCATTAATGAGAAAGTGCTAACTCGTGAAATGCTGTTCTTCTGAACTTTCTATTTATCAAAGAAACCTGAAAACTATTACTGAACTTCAATATAAAACGAATAATAAATGTTTTGGAGCAGCAAATAAGAATGGGATTTGAGTACCGGTGCTAAAATCACAGGAATAATTGTTACTGGTTTTGCTGCTTGGCAGAAGAGAATTCTTAAAAAAAAAAAACATTAAAAATCTTACTGTTCAAAAAATATTATATAATAAACTGCTAATCTAGAAAATCTATGTTTTCCTATTAGTAAACATATTGCCTATTAATATAATTTGAATAAAATACTTAAATGTTTTTGATAAAACAAGTGATTATGGCAAACATACAGTAATAGCAAGAATTATAGCATGACAAACTGCTAAATATTGTTACCCTGCTGGTGAGAAGTCAAGCTGTTTTTAAGTTAACGTTATGTATAAAGTCATCAGAGGAAGTTAGCGTGTTAATGTTAATGCGTGTGCGAGAGAGAGCGGGAGAGATGGAAACATGGAAATGAGCTGTGGATTTCATCATGTATCATTGTTTGGCCTGTGTCGTTGTGGGTTTTGGTTATTTTGGTGTTGTTAGCATAGACGTGTATATCTATAGTTTCAAGGCCTCTGAAATAATAGAAACCATTTGACGATGGTGATATGGAACTGTGATGCGGTCAAAGATCTGCCTGGAACTACGTTAGAACTTTAGAACTACCTTACAACGTTCATCAGCCAACCAAATTCAGGCATTCATTGGCCCCGTCGTATAGTGACTGTTAATGCATCGACCTTCTGAAAGAACTGTCGTCTCCAGAGAGCGGGCCGGGTTTGTGAGTGTTGTGAGTGATACGGAATCAGTGGATCTTTAGCTGAACGGTGACAGCAAGACTGTGCACTAATAACTAATATACAGAGCTCAGTTACAAAGTTAGATTAGAGATACACAGAGAATTTAGATATAACGTCCATAACAGGGTACAATTTACAGACAGAACAGAAGAGTAATATTCAGAGACAAAATGTTTTTAATAGGTTTTTGAGGAGAGAAGGGAGGATGCTTGATGAACATGTCTTGGGGAAGAGAATATCACAACACTGAAAGACCTGGCTCTCAAAGTCACCAGGTTACAGGCATAAAAAAGGCTGTTACGGTATGCTAATATGCAAATAATATTTGGCCCCAAATAATAATTGTGTCATTTACATGCCCATGTCTCTGTAAACCGCAATTTTTGTTCCTGAAACCCAATACACAAGAATGATTCAGCTGTAAGATCCAAATTGCACATAAAGGCCAATTCACACCACAGAGACAAGAGTAAAAAAAAAACATGTTGCCCGCTGGATTTATAATTTTATGAAAAATAACATCATGTTCATTCTACTCATCAGACACCAACAAACGCTGACTAATCATGCACAAACTCCAACCAACGGCAATAGATACCAACAGGTGTAAGACACTGATCCAGCAAAAGGTTTGTGCGGTGTGAATTATCCTTAAAAGTACAATTTTGAAAAAAAGTGCACTTTTCCAAATCTTCTGGATTTATTAATTTGATCAATGCGAAAATTTAAATCATGTCCTCCCTTGTTTAAATCTGGTGCACACACGAGAACTTGTGCTTGAGAGTCTTTTAAAGACAGACCTGCACATAAACCTCATTTGTTCTGATGTCTGTAGTTAATATTGGATATTTAACTGATTAAAAAGTGATCAACATTTCAGTTGAAGCTTAATTCTATGGCCTCTGTACTTAGTTTTGCACCTAGCACTAGATAAAACTACGTATATAACTATATGCTGACAAAAACAAAGGCACTTAATAAGGGAAAAAATATTTTAAGTTTTCAATATATATATATATATAGTAATGAGAAAAACATATAGCTGAGACACTGAGGCCTTCAGTCCCAGTAATATTGTTATTTTGGATATAAATTACTGCTGACAAAAACATTAAAAAGTATTTCTGTATTTTGTGAGTATTATTCTGCCAGATAAAGAACAGGCTAATACACTTGCAAAGCTAAAGGCTGGTAGTTATTCATTAATTGCAGTATAAAAGGGTTACACTGCAGGTATAAATCAAGCAATATATCAAAAAATGTATATGCTAAAAAAAGTTTTGGATTAAGGTGTTGACTGTAAAACTGTGACATGGTGGTTAGGATAGTATGTGGTCATATCTTAACAATTTTGATGGATAAGCTGTCAAATAGGCTGCATTATGTGTAATGTAAGATAACGTTCTCCTATCTCTCAAATAAAATCACTCAGTGCTTCCTGAGCAGCAGTCAGACTGCCCAGACGAGACTGCAAGTGTTTGCGTCTTTTGCTGACGTCAGAGTCTTCAAACAAGAGCTCGCTCGCATTTGCCCCTTCCAGTATACTCAGCATATCAGTACACAGGAGCAGAGCACTCTCCTTTAGCATGTGGAAGGAGATCAGCATGGGCAGTTGGTCAGCCATCCTCTGCACCACAATCTGAAAGAAAGTGAATAGGCACTAAAGGACTTCTCTCTAAACAAGACTTTTAACTCATTACTGAAGGTTAAGTGTACCTCATAATATGCCTGTAGCATTTCACTGTACTTGCTTTTTATGTCAAAGACAGGTAATTGCGTTTCTGTAAACTTCTCAGTGCTAATCTCATTCAAGAACTTCAAGTAGATGGGATCTTGAGTGTAAATCATGCATTCCATTTCAAACTGATCCATGATCCGCTGCTCCGTTTTGGCTTGCTGGCTCAACTGAATATTGTTGATTTTGTTCTAAGATGTCGAGTGAAGAAGTACAGAGGAGTCAGAAGTAAGTAAGTAAGAAGTCAACTGACAGATATTTTGTACAATTGTTCAGGTTCCATCTGAAATGTTTTATCAAGGGAAGCTTTTGGGATACTCCTGTTAACTCTGAATTCAGAAGTCTGAATTGTTCATGTTTATATAGCAGTTTGAACAAACGATGCTTTAGCCTGCCGAAAGAGGTGGGGTCAACTGCTATACAAATTCACTCTGAGCACCATTTAATCCAACTTCTCTCCTTCAGCGAGAAGATCGTCTTGCTTGACTCACTGGTTCTTAAAGCCATGAACATCAATAGTAACGCAGTGTCCGCATTGTTGACTGAACTGCCTGTAGTGACTGTAGTTCCCTGCTTTAGGATCATTCCGCGGTGCCTCTGTATCATGTGCCAATCGGTCCGCGTCTGGCACCAATGCATCCAGAACAAGCCTGTTGTGTTTGCCGCAGCCAAGCTAGCCTTGCTATGGGAAATGAGACTTATTCATATGACTTGAGACCTGGCACTGTGTTGGCTCTCTATCCAGTGGAAAGGCAAACTGGTTCTTACAAGGCTGAACTTGCACCCGGTTCATGCTGGTGGAAAAGGGGCAAGTGTCCTATTTGAGTGACAGTCTATTTCACCAGGTGAATGGCCTCCTCCTCGGCTTGGTCCAGCGGAATTGCAATCAGTAATTTCTGATATCTGGCTGGTCTTCACCAACTACCTGCACCAGGTTTTATAACTTGGATATCCCTGGAGACGGTCTTGTTATGTGGGCCCTTCTCTCAGTGGCTTTGTTCTGCCTTTGCTTATAGCATGGCACTATTGGATGCATTCCTCATAGTGTCCCTTGAGCCAGTGGGAGAGACTGTTCTAAATGGAACACAATAACGTAACCTTGGTACACGAGAGAAAGGAAGGTGTTGCATACGTTGCCTTGCTATAAAGCTGCATGCGAGTCACCGACTGTCAATATTGGTCAAAAGATTCTGATGAAATGGCACTCAGAGCTGACTTATATAGCATTTGGTGCCACCCCTTTTGGAGGGTTAATGCGCCATTTGTTCCTGCAGCTACACGAACATGAACACATCAGGCTTCAGTATTCAGGGTAAACAGGAGGTTCTCCATAGCATTCCCTTATCTCAGAGAAACCAAGATTCCTGAAGTTAACTTGCCAAAAATGCAAATTCCAAACATAAACATGTGAGTACCAAAACATTTGCAACTGCAAGGGTGGTGATATTTTTGGCCATCACTGTATAGGTATGGCTAATATTAAACTAATATCATGTAATATTACTATAATATTGTTCTGTTTCATTCACACATGTAAATGTAATTTAGGGGATTCACTTCCATATTTAAATGCAGTCACATACAGTGTGCATGTGGCCTTTTTCACAAATTAGGAGCAATATTTACCATAGTGGTATTCAGAAGAACAGGGTAGTTTCGGAAACATTGGTAAGACACATCAGTGAATTGCTTGAGAATGATGTCTTCAAAAGTAAAACAAAAAGACAAGCAGTCAGAAGTTTAGGCCTGATAATTCAGATGCTACTATGACATTTTAAGTGTACATCAGTAATCATTTGATTTTAGGTTATAGTAATAAATAAAGATGTGTGACAGTACCTTTAATGGAACTGAGTGATTTGAAGGCTGGCTTTTTAAGTGTAGCCAAACGGTCCTGCAAAATGATCTCAAACACTCTGTAATTGCTGAAGCCAAGCAGTTCTCTTCCTCTGTAATTCTGGCTAAGCTCCTTCGAACCGTCAACTTGTTGGAAGCAAGAGGAATTTTTTTCATATAAAATGAATTATTATAAAAGCTGAACAAGATTCAATCGGTGCTGATGTTCAGCACTTTTCACTGTTTCATCTGCTTTGCAAAACATAGGCTATGTGACACTGAACATGTAAATCTCAAATGTAAGTTGCTCAATATTAATTGTTTATTAAAAAAATAATTTCACAGTTGTGCTGTTGGTCTGAATATCAGCAAGTATGTGTATTAAATATAAAAATGTACTGACAGGATGTCTTTGTGCCATTAAGATAATCATTCCAGTTCTTGAATTCAGTCCGAAGCTGGACAAACATATTGTCCTTAATGATCAGCTCTCCTAATGATAAGGACTTGATTTTATCATTGAATTTTGTTAATATCTGTTGAAAAAAATGATATTTGTTACATGAGCATGTTTTAAGTTATATTAGCATTGTACCTCTAAAAAGGAGGGAGGCACCATGTCCAACATGACAATGTTTGGGCTTATAATTCTCAAAAAAAAAAAAAAATACACAGAGAAAACCAAATTAAACCCTGAGGCTCATGACGATACATTGAAGTGTAAAGGCATTAAACAATATGTCTGCGCAAAAAAATTAACAGTATTTATGTTGTTTTTTGTTTTTTTTTTACCTCTGATTCACTGTACAACTGTCCTTCTTCTTGCTTTACGATGAGCGCATCACAGACTTATAAATGCATTACCGCCACCTATCTCTCAAATGGACCATTGACAAGAAGAAGGTAGGTGAAAGCGCTCAGGACAGTTGGACATTGAGGTTAACCAGGGGGAAAAAGTATCATCATAAGCCACAGGGTTTCATTTGGTTGAGTCTGAATCGTTTCTTTTTTTTTTGACTGTCATTATATGACTGACAGACTCCAACAGTTTGAGTTAAACATTTTTATTTTGTGTTCTACTGAACAAAGTCACCTACATCTGGGATGCCCTGGGGTAAGCAGATACACAAATTGCATTACATAAATTGCTGCTTGTTAATAGTTAGTAAGATGGCTGCTAAATTTTGGTATGGGCTGGATAAATCAGTATACTAGTAAAATGCGTGCTAGTTAGTAGTGAGAATCGGTCCTAAACTAAAGTGTTACCTTCCTAATTATAGCATTATGCTGGGGATTCGGTTTTAATAACAATTTTGAGAAGCATGAATTCTAGATGTCTACAGTAGGTTGATCAAATTCTTACTTTAATGAGGAATTGTTTGGCTCCCTTCGGGTCCTGTGGTGGTCCAGCTTCACACTCCTTCAGCTCATTTCTCACATCCCACAA
Source organism: Enteromius trimaculatus (assembly GCA_032361065.1). Lineage (NCBI taxonomy): Eukaryota > Metazoa > Chordata > Actinopteri > Cypriniformes > Cyprinidae > Enteromius > Enteromius trimaculatus. Next base: position 12,335,990 of record JAUMHP010000078.1, on the reverse strand, counting down.
CTGCTTTTTTATCTGCTCGTCAAGCTTTGGAAGTGATTTCTGACAACAATGAATATAAAATAGATGCAATAAACCCAAGAGATATACAGTGGATATTGTACGCAGCATACAGTACTTTATTCAAGTAACTATCATTCTTTTTTAATTTACATTAAGTTGAATTAAATTAACTGTGAAAGTAATTTTAACTTACACTGACTAAGGAAGTTGTTTGTTTACCTGACCTATGCCATACCCTAATCAAGAATTAATGACCACTTCTACAGCCATCCCTGCTTTCCTTTTTTGGATAATAGGCTCATTTTCCAACTCCCCTACAGTTAAACAGTTGAGTTTTACCATTTTTGAATCCATTCAGCTGATCTCCGGGTCAGACCACTAGCATCTCACTCAAAAATGATAAGAGTTTCGATATTTTTCTTCTCCGTCGGGGCAGGCAGGCAGCGAGGATGCTCTCCTGAGCCGACCAGACAGTTCGTACGCCCTCCAGGGTGGAGCAGGCGGCGGCGCAGTCCACCTGGGCGGAATCAACGGAGGCGACGCCCCCCAGGGCAGGGCAGACAGCGGGGGTGCCCATCTCAGCAGACCAGGCAGTGAAGATACTCTCCTGAGCTGACCAGAAATTCGTACGCCCTCCAGGCCGGATCCGACGGCGGAGAGGACCACCTGGGCACACCAGGCAGCAAGGATGTTGTAACCTGTAAACAGGTTAATAGTGGCCTCTTCGGCCAAGTTCATCCCTGCATCCATCTCGGGGCGAGCAGACCCGGCAGTCGGCGCAGGTTCAGGTGAGAGGGTGACAGTTCCGGGACCTGGTTTAGTGCAGGGTGAAAGTTCAGTGATATTGGTGACTGGCGAAGAGCAAGACCATAATCCAATGGCCTCCATGGCCGATTCAGGGCAGGGCATGAATTCAAGGGTCTCTGTGACAGGCTCAGGGCACGACAATAGCTCAAAGGCAGCCATGGCCGATTCAGGGTCAGATATTAATCCAGCGGCCTCAGTAATAGGCTCAAAACAGGATAATAGTTCAGGAGTGCAGGATCAGCCGTGAGGCAGAGAAACGGGCTCAGGTGGCTCGGGCCACGGCAAATCAAGATCCTCAGCGGGTTCTAGCTGATCAGGGTCAAGGCCCGACAAAAAACAACTCTTAATCCATTCCTTGTCAGCTTGAGCTAGATGGCTGTAAGAAATTAACTCCCTCACATACTCCTCAAAGTGACTTTATTAACCAAATGAATAAGACTAATGAATAATACTCACTAAAACTAGTTAGCCACCTAACTGTCTGCAGTGGTGTGACATTATAGTCTCTCAATGCATTTGATATTTGCTGCTAAAAACAAAAAAAATACACTGTGAATGGGCATTTACAAACTTACTTTAATATGACTGACGAGATCCTGAGTGAGTTTGATAGCAAGACATTTAATAGTTGCTTTATTCTCATCCAAGAGGGCTCTGTAGCAAAATATAAAGGACACTTCGTCAAGTGGCATTGATATGTAGAGAAAAGTGAACCTGTCTTAAAAAATACATTTTTAAATGTTAGACTTTATTATAATGTAGTTTGATATGCAGAATTTAATTTCGGCCCACAGCTCTCAAGTTTGATTTTTAGCCTTTCATAGCAACATTACACTAAAGAGAAATGCAAAGAGAATACAAAATATTAAAATATAAGCAGAACATGTCTGAAAACAGATATATAACAAAGGGAAACATTATTATTTTTTGTGTGCAAATCAGATAAATTTGGATTAACATTTCTGTTTTGAAAATATGACTATAAGCTAAATGTGTAAATGCCACTTAAGGAAAATAGCAAACATGGTGACGTACAGTACATTACACTGGAAAGTCTTCATGACATAAAAAGCATGCAGGGCACAGTTGCTTTCTCAGAATGTATGGAGTGACAGATAACTTTAAATTAAAATGTGTTTGTGTGAAAGTAGTCACTGCTGGTTACCGTAATCTGGATTACATAATCAGTATTTGTGATTAGAGCATACTGCGTAAAATGAAATAGATTAACAAAAGTCAAATTATATTTTTTTTAGATCACAACCTGAAAAAGTCATGATTTTGGAAGAAATCTCTCTCAATTTGTGTGGCCTCCTCCAGAGGAACTTTCTCATCGATCTGTTGTTGTCCTCTACACTTCACCATGACATATCCTTTACGGAGAGGAATCACTTTGTTCTGGACTATGGTCAGAATATTCTTCTCGGTTCCCCTGTCTATGAGGTCTGGTTTGGTCAAAATGGCTGTGTAATAAAAACAATTATTCTCTAAAATGCGCATTGGCTGACAAAGTGCTGAAAGATATTAGATGATGTGAAGATGATCTTCGTTACCAAAAGTTCTTAAGCCCTCAGGATCCACTTCTTGTGCCATTTTCAGTGCCTCAGTTGTTGCAATGTCTATGTTACAAGGGACCACTACCATGTTTATAGTCTCTTGCTTCTCAATAAATTTCATGATTAGACGTTTGATCTATGAGACATGAAGACAAGACAAAGTTTTAAAACTGGATATACTGTATATGCTACTGAATCTTGGGTGCAAAATCAGATAGCCCACCTGGTTTCCAATATCTTGTGGTTGTCCTTGCACTGGGACCCGGGCGATTCCAGGTAGATCGATCAGTGTGAGGTCACACACATCAGGTGACTTGACCTCTAAAGTGATGAGGTCTTCACAAATTCTCACCCCTTTTCCAGCCAATGCATTCTGGGCTGTAAAACACGCACTGCCTGATTAACTATAGCTGCATCCCAATACATAGGCTATGTCCTTCATAGGACCCATTTGAAGGCCGATTACATCACAGCGATGCAACAAAGGCTGTCCCAATTCAAGAACCACATCCTCCAAAGACTGTGTGAAATGCTGCTGTCAATTAGCAATCGTGGGAGGGGCCTCTGACCGTATGACGCCACACAATCAGTGTAGAGATTGTAAAACAACCACGGCTTGGATTTTTATCATTATAGGATGGTTCTGTACAGACACTTATATTGAAAGATGATGACCAAAGTGCTGGCTTTGTCATGTGTAGGCTACCTTTTGAATGTTGAGCGTTATTAACACATATATATATACACACTGAACTGAGCAATGACATTGTATCATTTTAATAAGTTACTTTTAAACGCATATAGCTCAGTAATTTCAGTTTTAAGTATTTTCGGAGGGGGTGGGATTTTTGTTGGGAATTCGTTGGGGGAGAGACGCACACTTCGATTAGACCGGATAAACACATGCAGCATCTTAATTAAGAAAATGAAATAAATGAATACATCAAGCCTTTATTACATATTACATTTATTAATGCTATATCAACATTCAGAAAACGAACAGT
>JAUMHP010000078.1:12312921-12323007 GCA_032361065.1 Enteromius trimaculatus | reverse complement strand
GGGGCTCTCTCTGAACGTCAGCAGCGGGAACCCTCTCCGGAGTTTTAGTTCCCCACGGACCCCTTTCACCCACGCACCCCGGGCTTGTTCGCGCCAAACTTTCGGCTTTCCCCGCCTATTTAAGGCGTTCACTTCCGCCTTTTCGGCGCGAAGTTATATCGTTCCAATGAGCATATTCCTGAGCAACTCTCTCCGTGTTTGGACTCCCGTGTATGACCTTGGACTGTTTATATCGATTACGAACTCTGCTGCCTGCCCTACTAAAGTAAGCCTGTTGTTTGACTACTCTTTTGCCTATCTCTGTCACACCTGTCTGCCGGCTCTCGAACCCTCTGCCTGTTTACTCTGTGCTAATAAAGCGTTGCGAATGGATCCAACCGACTCTGAGGCTATGTCACAAACATGCATCTAGACAGCTGAAATGGAAAATGATGGGTCATCTCAAGAACTGCCTCCTCTCGCAGCGCGCTTTGATTTTGTGTGACTTTCTCATCACCCTCTGCATTTGGTAGTTATCAATGTTTGTCAAAGGTACAAAATAAATTTAACTACTTTAATAGGTTGGTATGTTAACATTATATCAGTTATTACGGTTTCTGATTAGAAATAACGGTATTTAACTGTAAATTTAAAATAAAACCGTAAAACTATTGACGAAAAAAATTTTTGATACCGTATTTTTCACAGTTTCATACTGACAACCACAGCTGCCGTTTTTTTACCGTAAATTTTACAGATTTCTTTTTACAGTGTAAAGACATCAGCGTGTATATTATAAACTATAAATGTATGGTTTTGCTAGTACTTATGTGTTTTTAAATGTATGAAAACTAAAACTAGGATTATATGATTGAAAACACTACGTATTTGTGATAATATGACAACATGATAATATAACGCTCAGCATGTCTAATCTGCTCTGCGCAAGCAAAAGCGGGAGAGCAGATTTAAATTCGTCAGTTAATGACGTGATGCACTGAACGTTCTAATCACACCGCTGTCGCCACTTTTCCTCAAATATTGCAAGATGCACAGACAAACTCAGGACCGATTTTCCGATCTTTCCCTACTACACATAGAAAACGAGTTGATTGCAAATTTATCAGGAGAGAAGTTAGTGGACCTCTACGCAAATCGGAAGAAGAGGCGATTTCTTCTACATTAGGTAAGATGTACTGTAAGTTTTTATTCCACTTTTTGTGTAACCTACCTGTCATTGTTAATTTTAACCCTCTGGAGTTCGGGGTTATTTTGGGGACGCTGAGATGTTTGGACATGCTCTGATATTTGTGGCTATTTCAACTACTTATAACATACTATTGACCAACATTTAATTGTTTTTGTATACAGCAAAAACTGTGCTACAATAATATGTGATAATAATATGTAACCAATAGATGTATATGTTTGCGTTATGCAGGGGTACTAAGTTTTGGGAAAATAAAACTAGCTGAAATAAGGCCAAACAAGCAATAGTGAAAAGATAGATGATTTTTATCTTTGCTCATTTTGGCCTAAATATCTGCCCTTCTTTATTTTATACTTTGTTACCTTGAAAGGCTTTATTTTGTAAAAAAAAGTCTTGTCTTGAAAAAGAATCGGGATTAAAATCATGAATCGTGATTTCCCCAGATAAATTGTGATATTATATTTTTTCCCTATATGCATCTACTTAAATCAGGTTCAAGTCAAATAGTAAAAAAAAAAACACGTTTAACATACACAAAAAGGGCTAAAAAAATTCCCCACGCCAGAAAAGTCGAAGGCAATCGGGTCGACTGGCCCAGCCAGCGATGTTTTTTTTTTTTTTCAGGGAGTTGGCAGTCCTACACATGGCCCATGGCCGGTATGGAGCGAAAACCTCCCCAAGAAATGTGTGTGTGTAGAATAGCCATGGCCGTGGTTGGGGTGGGAGGGATGGGGGCATGGCCTCCCGAGGCTCCTGATCCGCCCTGGAGGCCGAAAGGGCGTCCACCCTCCCTCCCCTGTTGTTTTTGTTTTTGATGTTATTTGTAGGTGCGAGGTCACACCTTTCCATGAGGGGGGAGGTAAATGTTACGTTTCTGTCTGTTTTAATTTCGTTTTCATATCCTCCTGTGTTAGTTTAATTTTGCCTTTCTACATTTAGTAGTTCCTGTGATTATTATTAATTCTGTGTCCCAGCTGTTTTGTGTTTTGATTATTAGGTCCTTGTGTATTTATATCATGTCTGTTTAAGTTTACCCTTGCCTTGCCTGTGATTAATGCTGTTTGTGTTGCTTTATGTTCGATAGTGATTATCCTGATTTATATTAAAAGTGTATTTTTGTAAATCTCCACGTCTCCCACAACCTCCATTCATGCACGCAGCATAATAGTGTGATTTTAAAATATATTTGAGACTAAAGACTATACAGATCTGGTTAGATTATAGTTGAATAAGTCAATTTCTTTTCTTGACACATGGAGTAGAGAACAGAATAGCTCTTATTACAATCACTGTATAAGGCTGTCTGGAGAGTGCGAGCAAACATCACATTCTTTTGTTTTTCCTGACAAAAATGTCCAGAGTTCGTCACATAAAAACCAGCCTATAGACTGTCTTTTTTTTAAGTTTCATTGCAAGAGGTTAACACACTAGCAGTAAAAAAAAAAAGTGATTAATGCTCAAACATTTTTACATATAGCACCTTTAACTGATAATATTTATTTATTATTAATTAAAGGGGAATCTTTTCACATCTGTCTATGTGACAGCTCTGTAAGCAACAAAATAATCTGGGTATTCATCATATTTTGTAACCTGGTTTTTCCAGCAAAGGGTAAGGCCTCTGTGTGGAGCTGAAGGGATGAGATGTGGTCAGATTCCATACATTACTTTATTAAATGGTTATTGAACCATTTAATTTACTAAGTTAAGTTGTCAACATTATTCCATGTGTATTATTCTGCTTGAAAATATATAATATAACAGACTATTGCTTATGCAATAAAAACAATGATTCTTTATGGTGAACAGGTCAAGGTGTTATTATATTGTAAAAAAAAAACACAGATTGTCAATGGGCATGTAATGTATCAATCACACTGAAAAAACAATGCATTTTAAGAGTTTGACTAACCTTCTTCAACATGTTTTTCAACTAATGAAGGATCCCCGAATTCAATGACCTTCTCATCGTAAGACAAACGTGGCTTTTTGCTTGCTGAACTTGCCAGTTGGTTAGAAACTTGAAAAGGTGTTTTTTCTATGTTCTTCTTACGGTAAGACAGAACAGCTTTCCAGCTGACTCCACTTGTTACGTTCCTCAACCTCAGCTCTAGTGGACATCTAGTGACAATTCCTATCAACCATTAGTAGAAAAACAGATGTTGACAAAATATTCTCTATTACCACTCTCTTAGTATTACACACACACACACACACACACACGTATATATGAATATCTAATTCACCGCTTCCTCTTGGTAACGCAATTCCAGACAGTGCTTCCAACACAGAGCTTTTGCCAGAACTCTGGTCTCCGATCACTACAATAGTCGGCAATGGCAAGTCCCTCTGAATCCCAACTGAGCGCAGAGTGTCAATCAGGTCAATGTATGGACGAATGCTCTCCTCTAAATGATGGTGAACCTCTCCCTTCATTCCCTGACTGTATAATTAAAATAATATATTTACTTTTTTTTGTTGTTGTTAATGTGTGTTCATCTACACAGGTATTCTCTCTGTTATTTGTTTTAATCACTCTTAAAACATTTCTTAAAATCTTTAAAAAAAATGTACTATTTACATAGAGGTTCCTTGCATTTACTCTAAATGTACGTTGCTTTCTTTTGCTTTCTTATTCATTCCCAAGAAATTAAAATTAGTTCAAGCAATATAAAATGTATACTTGCCTTTCTTTTAAAGAATTATCCATGTCTTTAACATTCTTCTGGACGCTGCTTGGAGCCAAATAAGATGATGAGAATAAAAAACTCATGCCTAAATTTTCTTGGAGAAAAAAAACTCAAGAGAAAAAATTTTAAAGGTTGGAAAAAGTTTTTTTTTAGTTGCCTCTAAAAAGCGTTATACTGTCGGTTTGACCCAAACACAGATGCTGAAGTCAAATCACAAACAACCTCAATTTATACTGCATCACACCCATGAGACTGAATTGGAATGTACAGAACAGACAGAACATGTTATTCTCGAAAGAGTTTCTGAAAGGAAGTGTTAAAAACAACTTATAAAATGGATAATAGCATACATTTGCATTTGCGTGGGTGTGCCTACACCTCCAGGACAGAATTATAAAAATGTTTCAGCGGATGTAAGGCTCACAGGAAACTAGTAACGCACAGGATCATCGCTAGGGATTCTGGACCCCTTGTGCTTCGGACAATCACATTTGGATGCACTATATATATTAAAACTAATCAGAATCCTGCAAATCTGGTGTACCTCACTGTATTTGCATTATTTTAAAGGTTAAGTGAGCAGTCTTGTGGTTTAGCGTGGCCTCACAAAATATGTTACTCATGGTGGCATCACATCCTGGTATTTCTTGCTTGACAAGGTTTCCCTGCTCCCATGTTGCAATTTTTAAAAACAACACAATGGTAGACTCGTTTCTTTTCTGTTAAATTAGCTGACAATTTGTTCTCAGGGCACTGATTTATTTCACTCGACGAAATTCATAAAAAAAGAGCTTTTGAATCCCCTCTGAATGAATGTTCTGTAAATTTGTTTTCTCTGGAGCAAATGAAATAAAACACAAAAACAAAAAGATTAAAGATTTTATTTGTTTACCTGCATCTCTGAGCAACACTGCCCTCTTTCAATTTTTAATGAATCCGCAATGAATCTGTGAACCAATGATTCAGTGGCCCTTTCACATTTTTCAGTTCTGAAGGAATCAGACACATCCTAGAAACATGACATCTTACTTTGACCCGATTCCTCCGGGCCTGCTACCGCTCAAGCTCAACCCTCAGCCCATCTGAGCCTCCATGAGAGCCCGCGGTAGCTAGCTGCGACTGAAGGATGATTCTTTTATTGTTAATAACAGCAAAGGAGCTGCTGAAACCGGCCTTCTTCCCTTCCTTTCGAGCGATCTGAATGTGCATTCCCACTCATATTAACATGCTGCCATCAGTAAACTAAACGAACTGCCAGAGGGGCATAATGTGACCCGTTAACTAAAGTTTCTTCCTAAACTACAAAAACATGTCTTATCAACGAGATGCCATCTTGGCTCCCAGCAGAAGATTTTTCACCATAGTATAGTAAAATGTCAATTTAATGCATAATAGGTCACATACAGCCCATATTTACATAACACATTTAGTTTCTTAATAATTTCAAATTTGCATTTTAATAAAGCACCCAAAGGAATAATTCATCAATCATTTACCCTCGTGTCATTTCAGACCTGTATGACTTTCATTTTGTGGAAAGTGAAGCTTATTTGAAGAATGTTGGTAATGAAACCTGTTTCGTAGAAAAGAAAGTCTTTCAGGTATGAAACATCATGAGGATAAATAATTATTGACAGAATGTCTGCTTTGGGCGAGCAATGTCTTTCATAACCATTTAAAATCTCATTTTATTATTTACGCAAAAGCAGTTGCAGTGTTAATGCATTCATGCCATATCTGAGCTGCAATAAACAGCCTGTAAATATATCCAAATGTGAGCCTGGATCACAAACATCTCTGGGGTATATTTTTAGCTATAGACAAAAATACATTGTATGGGTCAAAATTATAGATTTTGTTTATTAAATAATTAGGACATTAAATAACGATCAAGTTCTATAAAGATATTTTGTAAATACATCAAAACTTTTTTTGATTGGGAATATGCATTGCAGGGAACTTCATTTGGACAACTTTAGGGGTAATTTTCTCCAAATTTTAAAATGCACAAGTTGTATCTCTGCCAAATATTGTCCTATCATAATAACCTATGTATCAATGTTATTTATATTATTTATTCAATATCTGTTTTTTTTTATATTTCTTTCTAAAGCTGGATGCAGGATCAAGGCAAGCACATCCAAAAATGTCTTGGTCAGGAGCAAGATCAAGAAGTACAAATATTTACATTTCTTGAATAAAGGTTACATATAGTCCCTAAACAACTCCTCAAAAGAAAAGAAACCTTCATATTTAGACATTTTTATTGCAAACAATATAAGAATATAAAACAAACACTGAAGAACAGGACAATAATTTATGCATTATATGAACACTGAGATTTCGGACATGACACGATACTCCACTTTAATCTGCCAAGAAAGGTTAAGCATGGGGTAAATGACAACACTCCTAATAACAGAGAAGTCCCCTTCAATCCCCAGCCTGCCCCTGTCTCACAGCAGTTAGTCCTGACTGGAACTCTTGTACGTTCTCGAGACGTCTGGGGTGTCTGATTGTGTCTGTGTTTGAGAGTCGAGGAACTGCGGCTCAAGATCAGGCCGCTTCAGTCAGGCCACACGGGCGTCTGAACTCCTGACCTCTCTCATGGATCCATTTGTTTGAAACTGACGAACGAGAGGATGAGGGAAAAATTTACATGATGCCTTTAAAACAACCTGACTCCTTTTAACAGGTGTAGTTCTCTCTCAGAAGAACGTGGGTGTGTTTAAAGACAATGCTTCACACGATGCGTTTAGTTCACTCACCCCATTTACTGCCTACTAGAACAGGACAGGCTGCATGTCTCGTTCTGTAGTCTCCTTCTCCGCTCTTAAAGAGATTGTACCAGAACACCGCTGTTCCCTACAGAGAGACGAGGATCTTTTAAATATTAAATACAACATCTGAAAAATAACTACCAACAACGCTTTAATGGGACCAATGCTCACTCACAACTCACATGCATATTATCTCACATACACACACATAATATTTATATTCAATGGGTTATAAACCTCCGAATTGTTTGTACCCTAACTAAATGTACCCCTAAATGTAACACTAACTTACTAAAGGTTCATGAAGTGTTTATATGGTTGTCCGTACCTTTCTAGGCCAAATAGCGGCTCCAAAATCAGGGAAAACCGTCGCCCCACCGGCCTCAACATCACTCATCTGTAATGAAGAAAGATTATTTACGTCAGCCCTTCAAGCACCACACATGGTATATCATCAGTGCTTAACATTTCTGCTGATAAAATTCTTAAAAATGACTATTTCATCCAGAATACGGGTGTATTTTTGAAAACCGAACTCCTAATGAAAAATTCTGTTCAAAGTGAATTAGAGACAGAAGTAATACTAAGAAACCAATTTCCATCAGTGTATTGATTTTTTTGAGAATGTACTATACATAGCAGTACACAGAATTCATGTTTGGTGGTTTTTTGTGTTATATATCTCTCCTGTTTCTAACTAGTGAGCGAGTCTTTTATTTTTATCATGGTTATCATTTTAATGTACTATGGAACACTCTGGATTAAATGTATCTGCTTAAGAACGCTATTCAGAGATATTATATAGTCACAGAATAAGGTCATAAAAAGTATAGTGCAGTGGTCCGCAAGCTTTTCCGCTCCAAGACGCCCATATTATTTAGTTTAATCATTTCTAATGACTCTTCCAGAGCTATAAATCACACTTTTAAAGACCTCATATATCAGTGTAAATCCTGGTTCCTCAATGGAAACAGTTGTCGAGTGTGTGAATTCTATATTTTGAGTTGATTGGCTTGTTTTGAAGCTTATTGTGGCTGGTTGAGAACCACAGTGCTGTGTAGTGCTGATGTGGACCGATGTTAGCCGAGGACTCGAGACCTGACGCCAAGTCAAGAGCAATGCCAGGCACCACAGGATACACATACTTACATAATTTAAAAAAGTAGCCACACGATTTCCAGTGCCTAATGATTTGAACGCATCAGGTTCATCTTTCTATGAAGATAAAATTTTTAGAGTAAAGACAGGCAGAGAAGCAGAAGCACAGCACATGTACTTACGTAGTTCAGATAGGTGGCAAGTCTATTTCCATCAACCTTGAGGTTGCTGTCAAAAGGGCGCTGCAACAGACGTTTGTAACTTTTAAACCAGACTGAAGTGCAGCAGGGAATACTGTATCTCCGCCTCTGAGGCAACGCTACTTTACGTTCAATATAACAACATAAAAGCTGACTGTACGTTGTCAAATCAATTTACAAACATGTTTTCAATTTCAAATCATTTTCTTTGGTTATAAAGTGACTAATGCATTCCCATTTTCATTAGCAACAAATATCCCTATGACATCATCAGGAAATGTATTACCACCAGCAATAGAAAGGTGCACGGTAAGCTGCTATTCCAACCTTTTACACAAGAGGGTGTTTACACGACAATTTTCAACTTGCAACTTAAAGAAATAAATACATTTACAAAGCCATCTACTGGCCTGGCATGAAGAATACAGCGGTTGTATTCACTTTTGTGGATCCGTGTGAACAGGGACCCTTTTAAAAACGTCACCTGCATGCAAATGAAAAATGTATTTTTCAGTACATACTGTCGTGTAAACATACTCTTAAATAATAAACATTTTAAATGGGATTTTTGCCATCAAGTAGCACACTAGCCCCCATAAAACATTATTAAATAGAATAAAACTTACCACAACTATAATAATTATATAATAATACGAAAAAGTATTTTTTAAATAACTGACATAGGGCAAAGACTGAATAATAATTGAAATTATATTATGATTAACACATTAAAGTTTACATAAATGTGTACCGTGTATATTTATTATGTATATACGCATCCCGGCCCTAATATATTATATATATAAAAACACAGTACATATGCACATTTGTGACCCTGGATTAAATGACACTGATATAGAATACTTTTTAATTACCAGAGAAATATCAATATATTTTTTAATGAGAACTGTCACTAATATTTCTTCATGCACATGCCACTGATCACTGTTCTTGTGCTCTTACCCTTGAGAAATCATAATGTGGTTCATATTGACCTCCAACGCCATAGTTAGCCACCTGCGATTCAACACAAGTCATCATAAAACATTTTCAAGTAAATCCAGTTACACAATCACAGAGATAACTCCCATAAATCAAAAATCTTTATGTTAAGAGCCAATTCTTACTATGTATTAGCATGCATATTACTAGCATATATGCCGTTTATTAGTACTTATAAAGCAAATATTAATGCCTTACTCCACATGATCATATTTTAGATCCATTACTTACTACCATTAATACGCAGCACATGTATCATGGAACAGTCTGTAATCAGAGTTTGCAATGATGTAGATGTAACAGACGCTACTGTTACACATATGTTACAGACCGAGTCGGTTACACAGATACTTACACTTAACTACAATCTTCATACACTTTAAGTAGCTTATGCCTGTGTAATACTCTGTAATATTAATGTGTTTCGGATGAATGACCTGTAGAAGTTCTGCGGTGTCTACAGATAACCCGGTGACGTCCTCTATTCTCTGATTGACCCGTGCTATCACTGGATCATCTTCCCCTTCTAACCACGCACTGCAGATACAACAGAAGACAAGAAAACAATCAGCTGTAGCACATCAGCAAATAGGAAAAATATTTCACATTCCTGCATATATGTACTTTATATTTCAAACACAACACAGCCAGCCCGTGTTACGTTACGTTCTGATCGAGCCAGACAGGAGCACCATTAATGTGTATGAGAGGCGCTCACCTTTTGGAGACTCTGTAATGAGCGACCGTCAGAACGCCTGTTTTTGGGTCTCTCACAGTGGCTCTCGCAAGCTACAGGGAACAACACAGAGTTAGCTTTGCATTCACTTTTAGATTTCAATCAGGTGGTGTGTCAAAGGCAAAAAATGGCGTGTAGCAGTATATTAAAAATATTATTATATATAGAAGTTTTAATACTTTTTTTATTCTAATCATTAATGAAGGCCGTGACTATTACAGCCTATTACAAATTATACATTTGAAAAACAAGATTTAGTTGGCACCAAATAAAGTACAAATTAAAAGCACAAACAGCCTTAAAGACACATCTAAGAAAATTCAGAGTATTATAAAAAAAAACCTAATATTATATATATATATATATATATATATATATATATATACACACA
>JAUMHP010000078.1:12299083-12311882 GCA_032361065.1 Enteromius trimaculatus | reverse complement strand
AAATTAAAATAGAATATTGTGAAAAGGTTTTTATAACTCATTTCAAGTCTAGAGTAAAAGTCTCATATTACATGTAAAGTATGTTTTTTTAATTAATTTTGTGGATTAGCACTTACAGCATGAAAATATAAACATATTTCCCAAAATAAAAAAAAAGGAAAAGAGAACAGAAAAGTTCAGGTTCTATAATTTATGTTCAATACTTGTTCAGGGCTCGTTTCACACATATTCTAATGCTTAGAGATACTGGATCTTTGACTTTCATCAGACGTAATCTCCAATCATATCAAAATTAAAACAAAGACTACTGAAATGTTTTACTTTACATGTAATGTCTATAATATAGGAAAGTTTCACTTTTTGAAATAAGTTACAAAAAACCTTTGTTTTCCGACCTGTGTGATTATTTTAGTGATTTTTAGGGGTGAACCGCTGGTGCCTGTACACGGTCTGTCTGTGGTGTGCACACTCACATTAGGTTTAGCCAGCTCCTTGATCTTCTCGATCTCTTCATCGGAGAGGGCCTCCAGAAAGCGGACGATATGAGGACTGTCCCACTCGTCCTCCTCTTTCATGGGCTTGAGCAGCAGACGAGGGTTCCTGTTGCCATCCTGATACCGGCAGAACAGTCGGCTACGCCTCTTCTGAGTCTGTAGGGATATCAAGAAAGAAAAAAAAAGGATGATTTTTATATTTACATATGTTTTCTTCTAGAGAAATACATTTCTATGTTGCAAACACATCTGAAACCAACACAAAAATACACAATAATTTGAAACCAAGTCACCACACTTAAACGTTATGTACATGTTAGTGTGATTAATCTAAATCTCGCTGTCTGCATAAGAAGCATTTATATAGGTTAAATTACTATAAAAGTTTGAAATAATTAAGACTTTTTTTTTTCATGCATTTAAAAGATGTCCCTCGATCCTCACCACTGATGCATATTTCATCAAAAATACAGAACAAACTGTAACATTGTCAAATATGATCATCATTTAAACCAGCTCTTTTTTATGTGAATTTATAGTAAAGTGTAATTTATTCCTGAGACCAAAGCTGAATTTCAGGATCTTTACTTCAGTCTTCAGGATCACATGATCTTCTGAAATCATTCTAATATGCTGATTTGCTGTTTAGTTGTTTTAGTTGCATTTTTATCAATGGTTATTATTATTATGTGAACTGATCAGTTTTTGCTGCTTATTACACTTGTGAAACTGTGATACCTTTTTTTAGGATTCTTTGAATAAATATTCTAATAATTCAACGTTTTAAAGCAAGAAACAATGTAAATGACTAAGATAAGGCTTACTGTATAAAAGCCATAAAGTAAAAAAGGCAAATACGTCCCTCATTGTGCATCAGGGATATACTGTAAGCTGTACCGTCTCACCATTTTGACCCCCTCTCCCCTGCAGAGGGCCTCGTACACCTCTCTCTCGGGCAGGTAGTCTTTGGGCCGCTCATAAGTGTCCAGCTGAATGGGCCTCTCATCCGCGGGCTCCTGCTGGCTCCGGCCCCTCAGCTCTTTAGACAGCAGCCGCTCAAAGTAGCGCAGGTTTGCTCCTGCCCTCTGGTGGCTGGGATCTGCACAGGATACAAATCACAATGCTTGAGAAACACAAATGAAACTGCATCTCCTTCTTTTTGGATTCCATGTAAAATATATGGGCCATTTCACAGTCTTGATTCAAAGTCAAGAGCTGGAAACATCCTGTGAAAAAAAACTATTTCCACCAATTTAGTATGTATGCAAATTGTATATTATATAAGGTACACATTTCTAGTTATTGTGGAGTTAAATCTCAACTGAGCATCACAGATCCAGTCATAAGGGTCCATTTTTATTCATTTGAGATTTATACATCACATTAAAGCTGAATAAACAAGCTTTCCTTTGATAGTTTGTTAGGATAGGACTCTATTTGGATGAGATACAACTATTTGACTATCTGAGGGTGCCAAAAACATCTAAATATTGTAAGAATCTTCTTTAAAGTTTTCCAAATGATGTTCTTAGCAAAGCATATTACTAATCAAAAATGAGGTTTTGATATATTTACAAAAGGAAATGTACAAAATTGTTTATGGAAGATTATCTTTATTTAATATACGAATGATTTATGGCATAAAAGAAAAATGAATGATTTTGAACCATGCAATGTATTGCTGTCTATTAATACAAATATACCTGTGCTACTTATGACTGCTTTTCTGCACTGTATTTTCAGATACTTTGATACTTGAAACTTTTCACCCCATATTGTCATTAAGATTTTGTTTAAATCTATGTAAATATATTCCTTGCTATTTTTTAAGTTTGATTTAGTTTTCAAGGTAAATCAATAACAATTACAAATTTAACAGTATTTCGAGTGTACTGTAAATTTGTTTATTTTGTTACTAATCTTTCTTTGTAAAAGGCAAAAAGTTGATCATACCGATTTCAGGAAATATTAGTTTGAATATGCATTAATTGAAGCAAACACTATCATAACATCTTAGTTGATAATTCAATCTACTTTATTTCTGACAAAAAACATCCCATGTTTCGGTAGTGACTGCACATTTTCGGTAGTGACAGTTATGTTTTGGTAGTGACCACATCACATAACAAAATATTATAGATTTAAAAATGAATAAATAAATATAAAAAAAAAAAAAAAAAAAAAAAATTATATATATATATATATATATATATTTATCTTCACTTAAAAAATAACAAAAAGATTTTTAAAAACACCAATGGAATAAAATACAAAATTTATTTCATTATCATTTTCGTAAGTTGAAATTTGGGGGTTAGGGTTCGGTTACCCAAGTAAATTTAGATTTTATTTATTTATTTATTTGTGTTTCTCAATAGATAATAAAACAATCCAAGTAAACATTATTAAATGCTTTTTAAATGTGTTTTTGGTTATGGGACAGCAATTTGCATCAATTCTGTAGAATGGCTGTATATGAGAGTTTAATGTAACCAAATGTTCTATTGCATTTCCCAGATCATCTAGCGTCAACTTGCTAACAAACAGAGACATGGCCTACCGATGGCCACTAAGCGTCGAGTGAGTTCGATGGCTCGTGGCAGGTCACCCATCTGATAGACTGAGTAACTAAGATAATCCAAAATATCGGCTTTGGCAGTCTTGGCATCTTCTCCAGAGTCCATCTGTCTGAGTGCCTGCTGCATCCACAGCACTGAGTGATAATAGTCATTCTCATTGTAGGCCAGTTTGGCCATGTCAAAGCAGTCATCCACGGTCAGCTCGGCGTTGTAACGAACCCCTGCAGACAGAACGTCACATGATTCATCACAGGTTTAAGCCTGGATATTATACTGGACCAAGTGTTACTTTAAATTGTGTACACTATGAGAATTATAATGGCAAATATAACTACTGATTCAGCTTTTTCTAATAAAGCCTATATTTAGGTCCATGAAACCCACTGATAGTGAGAGTGTATTTGATCTTGTGAATCTGCCTTTTAAAGTCACGCAGTCTCTTTAACAGGACTCCGAGCCTGGTTCAAAATGAAAACAAAGAAGTGTGAAAACAAGAGTTGGAGTTACCAGAGTACCGCCTCTGACCTGGCAGTTTGCCTTTGGAGAAACTTTCCGAGTCCAGTTTATACGTGTCCTGCAGACGCATGAGCGCTTTGGCTGCTCCCTTCTCGTCCTCCTCGTCAGGGAAATACTGTCTGTGCACAGACATGTTTGATATGAAGCCTTCAGAAAGAAAAAGAAAATAAGAGCTTTTCATTACACATGACTTTAAGGCATCTGGTGTTCACTGAAAGCATGATTCTCATTGGCCAACAGCATTATCACATAGATTTCCTATCTAGCACTGCCAGCAGCATGTCTTCTCACAGACTAAAATGATTCTAACTTGAAGGGATAGTTCACCCAAAAACAAAGCTATGTTATTTATTATCTCATGTTGTTCCAAACCTGTAGGAGTTTCTTTCTGCTGCTCAATATTTTGAAGAATGTTGGTAACAAAATAGTCGCCGGCAGCCATTGCATTTTTTCCTGCTACGAAAGTCAAAGCCTACCAGCAAATGTTTAGTTGGAGGCTGAGTAAATTACAGAATGCTCATTTTTTGGTGAAGTGTCTGTGTTTTTATATACATGTATGTATTTGGTCCTGATCACCCGTTCAGGGTCATTTCCAGTGTTAATGACTCTACGTTATCGCTTCCATGGCTTTCATTTAAGTGGAAACAGTCTCAAGATCTCAACGTGGCAACATGTTGCAACACATGTTCACACAAGTTCACATTCAAGAGTGAAAATACGTGAACAGCTGTCATGATTTCACACACACTGACGTTTTTCCAAACGGAACTAAATGCTATTTGCAAAGCACCTTTCATAATTCACAGTGTTTCAAAGAAGCTGAACAAAATCTTGATGTTAAAGTTTGCAATACCTTATTTCAGTTTCCATATGCAACAGCAATCAAGCATTTGAGATTTGCTATATAGCATGCGTTGCTTCATGCTAGTACAATTTATAAATGTGGATATATTCATAATAGTTGTAATACGTAATTATTAATTCATTATGTGTTCATTATTATTTAACTTTATATGCTTTTTTCTGGGATCTCTACCTTACACCAGTTCAAACATCCTCACCATTTGGTTCAGCATAATACTCTTATCATATCCCAAAAGGAGGCTTAAAAGATAATGCCAAGAAATACCACTCTATAAGAGCAAGATAGCACAAAATGACAGCGTCAAAAATATACAACCATCATAAATCTACTGTGCAATCCATTCTGTTTTTTGACTGTAACATTCCTCAGTACTTCTCGATGATAAACCTTGCCTGGCGTGTGATAAACACTGATATACTGTACCGTCTGAAGGGTCCTGCAGCACCAGACTCTCTAGCGCTGTCCACTCGGTGTTGAGTCTCTTCATCAGCTTGTAGGCGTTCACCGGGTGAGCCAGGAAGCCTTCAGGATCCGATGTAGATGCGCGTGTCAGCATATCCAGTTTATTAGCCCAGCTGAAGCCGAGAGATTGACAAACGATGAGTGAGGGTTCATGTGTAGTCATAAATCAAATATTAAATATTGTAGTGACAGATTCACCTCTTCACAGCTTCAAGTTTCATCTCTTCAGCTTCAATGTATTCTTTCAGGGACTGGACGAGCTCCCTCTCTGTAAAGATCAGGTCTGTCATTTGGCCTATAAAAAGAGAAAGCGAAATTTTTGCAGAAAAGACCAAAAAAAGGCACATTTATTCAAGTTTTACAGTGCTTCAGCAAAGCTAGCCGGTCCCATGTAAAGTGAGTGTTCTTGGATCACTTTCTGCACATCATCTTATCAGATTTGAAACACCAGATGAGTTTCATGCAACTAAAAAAGGGAGTAAAGGAAGCGTACCGATTGACGTGAAGATTTCGGCTCGTGTGGGAGAAGAGAAGGAGGACAGAGTCAGCAGCGCTAACACCAGAAACCTTGCCATTGTCAAACAAAACCTACAAGGAAACCGAACAGACTTGTTAGGAATGTGCAGATATGTTTTATATCCCTTCAACTAAAGATTGCTCGGGGAGTTAAAAATTACTTCTTATACACCAAGTCTGCGCATGTGTGCGTGTTAAACATGCTGAATACTGAGCCATGCCAGTTCTTCGGTGCTTAACCACAAATGGGTCAAGAAACAGCTGCAGAGCTTTTATTGCTGGTGAAAAACAAGAGTATGACCAGAAAAGATATTTTATACAGAACCTGATTTAAGTATATGGTTCCGTTCCAAAGCTTGGGGTCAGTGACTCTTTTCTTTCTTTCTTTTTTTTTTTTTGAAAGAAATTAATACTTATATACAGCAACAATGTGCTAACTTTGTGTATCAAATAATCCCAAAGATAAATAAATCACATTTTCCAAAGAAATATTAACTGCTTCCAACACTGATAATAAATCAGCATATTAGAACAATGCTGAAAATTCAGCTTTGCATCACAAAAATAATATTTATATATATATATTTTAATTCCCTTTTTGCTTTAAATATAAAACACAGTAAAGAACGACTATGTTCTATTAATTTTTAAGATTTGATTTTCTGGGCCGAGTTTCTACTGCTGATTTTACAATCACAGAAGTGCAAGTGGAATTGGTCACAGCCACAAACAGAAGCTTCAAATTTTGGTAAAAATGTGAGGGTGGGAACTAACTAAGCTTTGAGCTAATGACCGGTCATTACTGTCAAAGTGAACAACCTGCCAGAACCATCGGTTTAACAGGGCGGGGAAAATCAAAATGGAAAAAGTCTTTTAAAATAGTCCGGCAATTAAAGATCTCATGATTCAGATCAGTTTTTTTTTTTTTTTTTCAGTGAATTAAGGTGACTTGCTTAAAAAAATTCTATATAAAATTCTATATAGATTCTATATAAAATCCCTATTAAAATGATTTCTCTGTAATAGACCTGAAACAGGAATGCAGTAAGTGGGTATGATAACTTTTAATTTAATTAGAGCTATTCAGCATTTAAAATGTTATGGTCATTTTTTAGTACCTTTATAGTTGTAAGTTACTGAGTTGCACGAATATACAACTGACTCAAGCATTTAACTCATCAAACAAATCACACATGGTCAGATTCAACTCACTCCTGACTGCCTTCACACCTACCTTCAAACTAAACTCAGTGTAATGTAAACTCAGCAGTGTTGACCCTCTGCAGCAGCTGTGGTTTGCTTTAACAGACCTGGCACAGATTTTAATTAGTGACAGGTCACTGAAAGAGGATGCAGATTCTTCAGTGTGTGAAAATACGGCGAAATTCACCATGGATCTGATCTCATCGGTCTGTTAAATTCAGCTCAACTTTCACATCCCATTACATCAAGAGCACTATTTATGAAATACTTTAACTTACGGCAAATAGCATTAACATGCTGTAGTAAAAAAACTACTTACAAGACAAGAGCAAACCGACTCATACTGTAAACTCCCAACTGTTTCTGAGTGCATGAGCGATGACGTCACCTTCTAGAAAAGTTCTGTCCTCCTCGAGAGGATTTGCTGCTTACAGCTGAAGAACATCAGCCAACTCTACAATATATAGCTCTAATAAAACGATCTATAGCTGAATGTATGCCGTTATAAACACACTAAATAAATGTTCAGCGATATTAATATTATTGAATCCACTCATAAAAATGTAAAGCAGTATAATTGGACAAATTAATATAATATTAAAACACATAAAACAGTCTAACATCTCATTTAACACATGCTGAAAGAAAAACTCAAAGAAACAAGCAGCTAGTAGCCTGTTTAGGATATAAATAAAATAACAATATAACGTACAAGCAATTAAAACGTACCGTGTTTATTTGAATACAGGTTCAAATATATACAACACATAGCAAACGTCTCATTGCAATAGTCGGAACTTTCGTACACGAAACATTGTAGCACCAGGAGTTATTTAAAGGTCAGATGTCAAAGGTAAAGTTACTATGTTGCATGGCACGCCGAAAATGGTTAAAATAAAAGAGCTCTTACCTCGCCTCGCGCTGGAAGTGTGAACGTGTGACGGCACACAGGGCAGAAGTAGATTTATAGCGACTCCTCTGCTGTTTTGCAGTGATTTTAGTCGTTGCCACGTACAGAACAGCCTCTCAAACACTTTCCACAGGCACTCACAATCCTCATAATAAACGCGCACTCACATTCCCGAGCTCCACGATGAGCGGCTATATCAGCGAAAACGTGTAGCAAACGGCCTTTAATAGCGTCAGATATTAGATATTACATAATATCTATACTTGAACACAGCCTATCTGCACATTAAAAGTCAACGACTCTTTAATGGCATGGAAGAACAACGTGTAAACGCAGAATGAATGATGTTTTTTCTCGACTCGCCTCTGCGTCGCCGTATAACTCCGATAATGTGAACGAGAAGAGGGTTCTGCAGAATTTACTGTCTTGATCCTCTAGGGTTCAAATCATATACATCTTGCTGGATCTTAATCGAAGCATTTGATTAATATAGAGGTTTACTACCCGTAAAAGTTGACCAATATCCGAGATCGATCCGACAGAAAAATCAGCTTATGCTCTGTGGTTTACGGTAAAACGGAACATGATGGACTGCACGTTCTCTTTTAGCTCTGGTGAATGGTTCAGGACTGATTATGATGCCTCAAGTAATAGAAATAAGAATTGTGACCCTGGATCACAAAAAGGTAAATTTTAGAAAATCATTAAAAAAAAAATCCATAAATATTCCATTGATATATGGTTTGTTAGTATAGGACAATATTTGACTGAGATACATTACAAAATTTGGAATCTGAGGATGCAAAAAAATCTAAAATATTCCAAAAAGTTCCAAATGAAGTTCTAAACAATGCATATTACTTAAACAAAAAATAAGTTCTCTGTAGAAACAGTATGAAATTTACAACTTATCTTCATGGACCCGATCTTTATTAAAATACCCTAATGATATTTGGCACAAAACAAAAATATATAATTTTTACTCATACATTGTTGGCTATTGCTACAAATACACCTATGCGACTGCTTTTTTGCTCCTGGATCACAATTAGGCTGTATTTTAGCATCATAGGCAAGAGAGTTCAGGTTCAGTCAATTATTAAAAATAAAAAATGTGTTTGGAATCTTTTGAGGCCATTTCCACAAAAACATATTGGGCCGGTTTCCCAGATAGGAATTAGATTAAGCCAGGACTAGACTTTTGCTAATTTAGGACATTCAGTTTTTAGAAACATGTCTTACAGAAATGCATTATCTGTGAGCCATGCAACCATGCAATGACAATAATGTATTTTAAGATATCTCAGTGCAAGCTTTTTCCAGTTTAGACAGCTCTTTACATTTATTTTAATCCATGACTAGTCTTAAACCCTGTTCGGGAAACTGCCCCATAGTTTTTAAACGATCATGTCTCATGCAATTTGGAGCAGTCATCATAATCTTCGTCAGAGAGTTTTGTTCTCTGATCATTCTGTGAAAAAAAAAAAATGTTTCTGGGATGTCTAATGTCTAAATTATGGAGCTGGACATATGTTATGACTTAACTGTAACTAATTATATAAAGTCTTAAATATATGGCTGATCAGGACCTCAGCTGATATTTAGAGGAGTTTTGCTCTGTCTGCTTTAGAAAGACTTCCAGCAGTTTAAGTTCCACTGACTTTTTCTTGTTTTTTCCAGTTGTTGTTTTTTTTTTTATTACGGTAAAAGTGTAGTTACCATGTTTGTTTGTTTTTTGATTCCAGACTCAAAAGAGCATCAGTTAAACAAAGTCTGATGAGAGACTGAATTGCAGAATTATGTCAATATAATTCTCAATCCATATTGGTTATATTGGTTTAAACCCATATACAGTATTGATACTAATAGTACCAATTAAAAATGTGAAGTACAGAGAAAATGACATTATTGATTGTTTTTTATATGGGAATAATTAAATATTAGTTTTACACATAGCTCCTGCCCACACTGTAAAGACCACCAAGGAGCATCTGGCTCATGTTTTGGATCAGATTTAAAAGCTGTAAAGAATATCTGGGTGCACTACTCACACTTGTATTTTAACACTTTTCTACTTGCATGTATTTCCTTATTTGGCTCAGGTTTTCAAGTGAAGACTGAAAGTGTGCAGAATTTTTGAATACCAAATTGGACACACATTTTACAGATAGATAGATATGTACACACACATATTATTTTTTTTATATTTTCCACTATATAAACCTCTAAATGTCTGTTCAGTAATCCTTATAACTGACCACGCAGTGGTGCAAATGTTACATCTTAGGATATTAAGGAAACAATATTAAGGAAACGAGCCCTGCCACAGCCTAACAACCAGGTCCCTTTAACAGGTTTTATTAACAATCTAGATTACATACATGGCTTCAGGAGGGGGAACATGTCAAAATAACAAAGAAAAGTATTTCTATTCGGGGGGATAAATTCTTTCTAAATAAAATAATCTCAAATAAAAGAAAAACATCAACTTATACGCTGACTCCCTGTCTAATCCGCAAAACAGGTACTGTACAAAAGAAAAGGCACCCAACCCATTGCATCCACTTTCTGTCCCATGTGCACACTATTAAGTGGCCAAGACTGTGAGTGTGCATTGGGACAAACCCCTGGTCTCAAATTAAACTCACTAACTACTCATCAACCGATAGAAGCAGTGATTGGTAACTTAACACCATGTTTTTTGCCATTTTGGTCCTACGATCTTTGCAGGCTTCTTTTATGGTAAACCCATCCTGGTTTGTGGACCCTACCACTTATTACCAAGAAGAAGATTTCTCTCACTTTTGAATGTGAATCCCTGAATCCTTATTTTATATGATCTGTCAGTGCTCTGATTGTTAGTTTAATTATTTGTTATCACAGATCTTACCACAAGGCTGCTCTGTCTATTCTAATGTTTAGTGTCCATCTTCTCTGGTAGCCGCTGGTAATGCAATTGTAATTATCATGGTATCCTTGATGGATAAGTGACAAGTCAGTCACAATTTAACACACAAACCTGTTAAATCCTAACAAAGCAAGACCTCCTGGTCAAAAATACACCTTCAGCTGCACACAGGTCATTTTTCACGCTGACCTCAACTCTTTAAACCCAGAGGAAGAAAGGGGGCAGTTTTAATGCTGTCGCTGCTATATGAAGCTCCGCCTTATTGCATAATTGCTCGACCCACATTTTTCTATATGAAATTCAAATTAAAAAAGTATAACTGCATGTACTACAGTTGAAGATCCACTTGAGGTTCTCTTTATCCATTTTATTAATGCTCTTCCTTACATAGTTGATGTTACATAGTTACACGCTGATGTTTTTAATATCTGCTCAAGTGAAGTTTAATTTTTAGTTAAATTAGTACAATAATCCATAATGAGTATCAAACTCATCTGGTCAGGAGGAGTCTGTTTTACACTTTCCCCTGCATTTTGCTTTAGCCAATATTTAACATCTCGTAAGATGTGGTTGCAGCTGGACACAACTTTTATATTTGTAAAGGTTTTATTCAAAGCACCCACAATTAAAACCTACTCGTATATTTGATTAGAGCCATTTTGGCTTGAAAACGGTGTTTGACTCTCATTCTGACGGCACCCATTCACTGCTGATACAGTGATCTGTTCCAAATGAAGTTTACAATCAGTCATTTCAATGAAGACTCTAAATATTGTATAGCCTGAGAGTGAGCACGTTTTAAGCCATTTTTATTTACCTTTCACCTAAAACTTCCAAGTACTCTTAGTGGTCAGATAAGAAGAGGCCTCAGGTGTCATGAAAAGACCTGTGTAGTATGAACATGCTCCTTTAATATCTCATAAAATGTGAAACACAGTAGTTACCTAAAAGAGATACAGTATTTCTACTTGGTCGTGGTGCAGCTTACTGTGTTCAGACTGGATTGTATATTTTTGGTTTAGATAAAACTAGTTAGAAGCACAACTTAGGTTGACTAACATCTTTAAAGTGCACTTTTCATATAAAAAGACAGTAAAGAAACCTGGCTTACTTCGTCAAGGTCATTTGTCCTGCACAAGCTCTTTATGAAAATTCCAGTGCAGGGTACTTTAATCAGATTAAAACTTCATTATTGTTCTGAGTGTGTGTGTGTGTGTGTGTGTGAGTGTGTCATGGAGGGGGTGACTTTTAATTCACTTGAGCTCTGTGTATGGAAAATGCTTTAAGTTTAGAAATCAGAAACTATTTTGGCAACCATTAACCTCAAAATTAATCATTCAAAGTTTTAAATAACTTCTTTGCGTAATTTTATGTAACATCGAGAGTTCATTTGTTGTGAGTCTGCTGATGTTAGAAGAAATATAGCCTACAAATACAGGAGAATAGACATTATATAGAAATATCGATACCAACATGGGCTTTGCGGACCTTCTGGATGAAGTTGGCGGGTTTGGGCGCTTCCAGATCATTCATGTCACTCTTCTGTCCATCCCGGGCCTTCTAATGGCGAGCCAGAATTTGCTCAATAACTTCACTGCCGGTGTACCGGAGCATCACTGCCGCATCCCGAACATCACGGCGGCGCTGAACGAGAGCACGGCGGCGCTCCTGCGCGCGTTTATCCCGCTGGATTCGTCCCTCACACTGTCCAAATGCACCCGGTACACCGACGCTCAATGGCACTTAATCACAGACAAACCGAGTCACACAAATACAACTGAAGTCCAGACAGAGGCTTGTGCTGAGGGCTGGACATACGACAAGACCCAATTCATCTCATCTATAGTGTCAGAAGTAAGTGGTTTGCAATTTACAATTCATCAACACTACACTTGTTTGAATGAAAATCGAATTTGTAATTTGAATACCTAGAATTAATATTAAATGAGAAAAAAAATACACAGACTTTAAAATGCACTTTCTGAACTTAAATAGTCAGCCAGATCTCATGAAAGTGCGTATAGTACGCCAAATAAAAACAAAGTCGTGGTTTTGATACGCAATAAATTACTAAATTATGAATAAAGTCATAATATTACGAGAATAATTACTACAAGAGTAATATTTCGACTTTAATCTCGTAGTTTTAGATTTTTATTAATTTTTTTAGTGGCACTTAAACGCCGTCGTAATTTATATGCATTTTCACGAGACCCTGTTAAAATGGTGGTTAACATCTTGCAATATATAGCCTAGCTATGTTGGCCTCTTTTTAACCCTCAAAAGGTCCTTATTTCTTGTTTACACAAAAGGTCTTTGGGGTCAATATGACCCCAATACCATGAA